>JAGSMP010000811.1:0-193694 GCA_029286625.1 Parnassius orleans | reverse complement strand
TTAAATATGAAGTAAAAAGTCTAAGCGCCAAAGTTTTTACACCGTAATGTTGTAATTTCCTAATTAATGTCTCATGATGTACACAATCGAAAGCCTTGGAAAGATCACAAAAAATACCTAAGGCATCCTGTGAATTCTCCCAGGCATTAAAAATATATTTCATAAGCTCAACACCGGCGTCAGACGTCGAGCGACCCCTTGTGAAACCAAATTGGTTTTTATGAAGTAATTTATTTGTATTAAAAAAATTTAACAATTGATCCAAAATTATTTTTTCAAAAATTTTACTGAGAGTTGGTAGTACAGAAATAGGTCTAAAATTAGCAGGGCCCAATGTACTACCAGATTTAAATAAAGGTATTACTTTACTATATTTCATTAAATCAGGAAACACACCAGAATCGATACAAGTATTAAAATAAGATACAATCGATACAAGATAAGGTGCAATTAAATCTATTATGGACGCAATAACTGTAATGGAAATCCCCCACAAATCTGCGGTTTTCTTTACATCAATGGTTTTGAAGTATTTTACAATATCTTGCGGTAATACTTTTCAAATCTAAATTTTTAAACAGGTATTAACATTCTGTTTGAGTAATGACTCGACGACAGCAGGAGAAGTATTCAATGACTTGTTGTCAAGATAGGAATTTCAGTGAAATATTTCTCAAACACCGCTGCGACTTCTTGATTTGATTTAGTCAATTCATTGTTAATTTTAATTGATAGTTTGAGTTACGAGGTTTGTCTTTACCGGTTTCGCAGTTAATTATACTCCACGTCATTTTAATTTTATTCTTAGCAGTCTTAATTTTGTTGCTAATATGTAAAGATTTGGCTGTGGAGCAAACTCTTTAAACATTTTAGAATACTGAGCGAGATTACTATTTATTATATAGGCGACTTTAATAGATTTTCGGTCGATTCATAGTCTAAAAGTTTTCAGATATTTTGTTAGAACGGATTTACAACTAGATTTATGTAAAGGATAGAAATTTAGGATATTATTTAGTTTATTATACATGTACGGTCCTAGAAAATAGAAGTAATTGTGTGTAACACAATGGAAGGATTAGATGCGACATATAGTACCTTTTCTGCGTTTGTCCTTTGGTAGCTCCGGATCGTATTTACATTGGGAATGTTTCATTAGGACAGTTTGTAAGATGAATGTTTGTCTCACTGTTAGAACATCCCACTTTTTGTAGGTCCACTGTTGGAAAGCGGAACGGGAGACCTGCTAACTTTTAGGATGTTCTTTTGAGCTCTTTCTACCTCGATTAGGTGTGTTTAGCAGCACCTCCCCATGAACTGATGCAGTAATCTATAAGCGATTGGCATAGGCGTAATAGACCATCTTGATGATTCGGCAGTCAGCTACGTTTTTAAGAGACTTGAAGATGTAAATGAGCTTGCGTAACCCTGGTGACAAGTACATCAATGTGTGGCTTGAAAGTCAGGGTTTGGTCTATTATGATTCCGAGATATTTAATTGTGTCAGTTCTTTGTATAGCGAGACAATGACAAATAGTTGGCTCAGAGTTGCAAACATGGGCTGATGAGAGGGAGGAGGAGGTTTTGCTTGACCTAAGTGTGAAGGTTATGTATTTTGTTTTGTGGCAATGTTTAATGTCAACACATTTCTTTGTAACCAGAGGCAGCAATTAGTAAAACCGCTTTGTGCAGAATCAAAGACCTCCCTCCAACTATTACTGAAGAATAATGCAGTATCGTCGGCAAATGAAAGAATATTTTCCTTTGTGTAGCTGAAGCTGGCATAAGTCATTGTCATATACCAGGAACAGCGTTGGGCTGAGTATGCTACCTTGTGGCAAACCAAATTCGACAGTTAACTCGTCACTTATTTTATTCTCTATTCCGACTCTCTGCTTCTTCCATAGATAATTTGCTATTAATTGCAGAGTAAGCCTCTCACACCATTTTTTCCAGCTTAGTTATAAGGTTCAGGATGAGGACTATGTCAAATGCCTTTGCTAGATCGAGGAATATAGTTAAACATTTTCTTCTTTCATCCAAGTTGGTTATAATCGAGTTAACAAGCTCGTGTACCGCGTTATTTGTTAACTTTCCTTGCCGAAATCCGAATTGCGCTGGTGAAAGGACATTATTGCCCTCTAGAAAATTGATTAAGCGTTTATTTATTAAGCGTTCTAAGAGGACAGTGTGGTAAGATGGAAATTGGCCTATAGTTATTGACACAGTCCTCTCACCACTTTTGTGAATAGGTTTAATGGCGCTGTTTTGAAAGCTGACGGAAAGATTTGTAGATAAGGCCAGGTTACAAATATGTGTAATAGGGGGGCGGGGTAAGACTATGTATATATCTCTTAAGTATTACACTAAATCTGATCGAGCCCTACTGCACAATTGTCTCTTAAACCTGAATCAGCTGGAAAATTTCATCGTCATCCGTTGGTAGCATGACAAACGATTTGGTGTGGGATGGATATAAGACGTCAGGTTCAGTAGAATTTTTATGTCTGGATTTTATGATATCTTCAGCCAAATTCCTTCCTATATTAGCAAAAGTAGTTAATGTCATTAATACTTTTTGGATTTTCTAGAGAGAGAAGACAGGATGAGTGGTCTACTAGCTTATTGGAGCCGCTCAGCTTTTAATATTTCCTATTTCCTTATTAATGGCTAGCTTTCTCATAGTCTTTTTGCCTTTTAAAATAGAGTTACAGTAGTTCCGGTAGCGTTTGTAGGTTAGTTTTAGCACTTCATTTTAAGGGTCCTTTTTAATTTCTTGTAAAGTTTTCCCTATTTTCATACACTGCAGTAAGTCTTTGGTGACCCATGGTTTTCTGATTAGTTTTCTTTTGGGAGTTTTAACCAAGGTGGTGTTATCTGTTATGGATGTTGTTAAATATTTCAGAAATAGGTCTGTTGCTAGGTTTGCATCCATGCAATCAATAATAATTTGGTATTCAATTTTTGTATAGCTATCTAATTCCAGAAAATCAATGCGATAACATGATTTATTTAAGTATTCTGAGCGAGCAGCGAGTAATGCTAATGGCTACACTTTCGTGGTCAGTAGTCAATGACTCCAAAATGAAACAAGTGACCGCCAATTTAGTTTTAATTATGGTATGGTCCAGGCATGTTTTACATGTGTAGGTTTCGTGTGACCTGGAAGCATGCTATGACTCACCAATACATTTAGGTAGTCGTGTAGAGCGCTTATCAGAGCTATTCGGGACTATATCGATATTGATGTCGCCGCAGAAAATTATGTTTTTATAGCTATTAAGTTTGGACAGGAGAGTCGATGGAACATATGAAATTGCTGATATTAGATTGGCTAGGTGGTCTATATATATATACAGGTTTCGGAGTTGAGCCTTAGTAGCAGACAATTGGCGTCGCTGATTTGGGGTTCTTCAAAGTTACTTAGGTGTTTATTATAATATGTGACCACTCCCTCGTTCTGGGTCTTATGAGTAGTTGTTGTTATATAATTGTAGTTGTCTAGATTGGGTATGGACTTAGCCGATGGTAGCCAACATTCAAAAAGTACTAGTATATCCCAGGATATTTCGGATCTTTGTAAGAATGTAGTTAAATTAGGCATATTACGGTTAATACTACGGATGTTTTGTGAAAAAGGTTTAGTGTGCAATTATTGTAATGATTTCTTATATTTACGCGAACACTACACATTGAATTAAACTACTTTACGGATTATATCGCGTTTAATTAACTTATTTTATTAATTCCCGACGTTTCGGGTGTTTTACAGCCATGGTCACGGGGACTGGGTGATTGACGTCCCAATGTCAAAGTTAATACGGAGTACCTTCAGCTTTTAATTATTAATTTTGGTCCGATCTACACGCAGAATGAACTAACTGTGTCTTGAAGTCTTGCAGTGGTATGTTGGATTTAGTTTTAATTTTATTAATTACAGGATCCCAAGCAGGTGGTAGTACCAGCCTCCTCTCTATTGAAATTAGGATGTTTTTAATTTCAATAGCCTCACTATCATCCTTGGCAGGAATCGATGTTCTTTCGCGAGAATCTGTGGTTTATCAAATCTAATGTAATGGCAGGGGCCGTCTAGGATATGATCACAAACTGCAGACTTCCCGGAACGTTGGTGCTTCACGTCAGCTATGTGTTCTTTTACGCGGTTTTAATAGATCTTTTGTTTGCCCTATATGAGAGACCACATTCACAATCAAGCTTGTACACTCCTGCATCTTGAGAGGATATTGCACTGACGGATGGTAAGAACTGACTAATCTTCTTCGGCGGCTTGAAGAATGTTCTTATAAAGCTCGCTTCAAGATGTAGCCAATCTTGTCTGTGACACCTCGACATATGGTAGTACAGCAGGCACACGCTCGACTGTGGCCGGCTTCACTCGGTCACTGTGACGTGGGCGTGGGACCCGAAGCTTGTCGTGCAGAACCTGCTTGACGTGCTGAAGCTCGGCGGCCAGGTGTTTGCTGTCACGAATCCCTCGTGCTCTCTGTAACAAAGATTTGCCCGGTAGCCAACTGTGAAGGATGATGGTGGGATTCACCATTTAAATATCTGTTTGTATGGGTCTTTTCTATACGGTGTGACCTATGGTGTTGTTAGGATTTCGAATGACTAATACATCTAGGAAAGCTAAAGAATTATTTGCCTCTAACTCCATAGTAAATTGAATTTTAGAGTTTATGGAATTAAGATGTACTAAAAATGCAGGTACTTTGTCTGATGGTAAAATTGTAGAAAGTATCGTCTACATACCGCTTGTAGAACCTTGGAGTTACTGGTGCAGTAAGCAGGGCTTTCTCCTCAAAGTCCTCCATGAAAATATCGGCGACAATGGGAGATACCGGTGAGCCCATTGCAACACCATCTACTTGTAAAACTCTTCCTTCCACAATAGATAGCCAGATGTAAGGCAATGTCTAAGCAGTACTGCATATTCTGCTGGCATGTTGTTTTCCTCTAGTTTCCTATTTACAATTGAGATGCAGTCTTCAACAGGTAGGCATGTAAATAGAGACTGAACATCAAAACTGACCATAGTTTCATTGTCAGTAAGACATGGGTCTTTATCTCACTAACAAAATGGTATGAATCCTTAGTGTGTGCTCTTGTGTGTCCTGGTGGTGATAGTGTTTTTGCTAGAGTTGAGCCAATCCTAAGTTGGCGAATCGATCTGACTCACTATTGGACGTAATGGAGCGTTCGGTTTGTGTATTTTTGGTAACATACAACTTCGGTGGTTTGGCACACGCCGGTATTATCAATTGACGTCTAGATTCAATTTCTCCAGGTATTTCTTAATTAGATCGCTAGTTGTTTTAAGCGTATTAGTTGTAGGGTCTGTTTTGACCTTTACGTACGTACTTTCATCCGATAAAAGTTGTTGTATTTTAAATTGTAATCCGACGTATCCATTATAACCGTAGCATTACCTTTATCTGCGCGGAGAATTGTTAAATCTGGTCTGTTGCAAGGTTTAATGCATTAATTTCATCCTTTGGAAGATTTAATTTCGGCACTGAGCTTCGACGTAACAAAGA
The DNA here is from genome assembly GCA_029286625.1 of Parnassius orleans. NCBI lineage: Eukaryota > Metazoa > Arthropoda > Insecta > Lepidoptera > Papilionidae > Parnassius > Parnassius orleans. The sequence continues at coordinate 188,139 of JAGSMP010000811.1, read as the reverse complement.
CGAGATGTCTTGACGTATGGCCTCTAAATATTCCTTACCAATATTATGTTTATACAGACAGTCCTCAACACTACAGATAATGTTTTCATGCAGGTTTTTCGCGGTGTTATTGAAAATTCATACCTTTGCCAAAACTTTCTCAATTGTAACTAGGAAACTAGAGGAAAACAACATGCCAGCAGAATATGCAGTACTGCTTAGACATTGCCTTACATCTGGCTATCTATTGTGGAAGGAAGAGTTTTACAAGCAAGTAGATGGTGTTGCAATGGGCTCACCGGTATCTCCCATTGTCGCCGATATTTTCATGGAGGACTTTGAGGAAAGCCCTGCTTACTGCAGCAGTAACTCCAAGGTTCTACAAGCGGTATGTGAGACGATTCCACAATTTTACCATCAGACAAAGTAACTGCATTTTTTAGAACATCAATTCCATAAACTCTAAAATTCAATTTACTATGGAGTTAGAGGCAAAACAACTTTACTTCCAGTATTATCATTCATCCTAACAACACCATAGGTCACACCGTGTATGAAAAAGACCCATACAAACAGATATTTAAATGGTGAATCCCACCATCATCCTTCACAGTTGGCTACCGTGGGCAAATCTTTGTTACAGAGAGCACGTGGGATCTGTGACAGCAAACACCTGGCCGCCGAGCTTCAGCACGTCAAGCAGGTTCTGCACGACAACAAGCTTCGGGTCCCACGCCTACGTCACAGTGACCGAGTGAAGCCGGCCACAGACGAGCGTGTGCCTGCTGTACTACCATATGTCAGAGGTGTCACAGACAAGATTGGCTACTTCTTGAAGCGAGCTTCTATAAGAACATTCTTCAAGCCGCCGAAGAAGATTAGTCAGTTCTTACCATCCGTCAAGTGCAATATCCCTACAAAGATGCAGGAGTGTACAAGCTTGATTGTGATGTGGTCTCTCTATATAGGGCAAACAAAAGATCTATTAAAACCGCGTAAAAGAACACATAGCTGACGTGAAGCACCAACGTTCCGGAAGTCTGCAGTTTGTGATCATATCCTAGACGGCCCCGCCATTACATTAGATTTGATAAACCACAGATTCTCGAAGAACATCGATTCCTGCCAAGGATGATACGTGAGGCTATTGAAATTAAAAACATCCTAATTTCAATGAGAGGGAGGCTGGGTACTACCACCTGCTTGGGATCCTGTAATTAACAAAATTAAAACTAAACCCAAGCATACCACTGCAAGACTTCAAGACAGTTAGTTCATTCTGCGTAGATCGGACCAAAATTAATAATTAAAAAGCTGAAGGTACTCCGTATTAACTTTGACATTGGGACGTCAATCACCTCAGTCCCCGTGACCATGGGTGCTGTAACAAAACGTCAGGAATTAATAAAATAAGTTAATTAAACGATATAATCCGTAAAAGTAGTTTAATTCAATGCAATTATTGTTTTTAATACGTTGTTAATATTGTCAATGTCGCATACGACTGCCTTAGCAACCTGTATAGTATCCAGATCAATTTAGAATTTCAATATCTTGCATATTTGAAAGTGTCATATTGTATAATATAGGATGACAGTCACGAAATGTACTCGTGACTTTAAAATTATAGACTTAACTTTATGATCTGGTAGAATACATGTAGCCGAACAAAGAGGTACGACATGTAGCAGCCAGGCTAATCAACCCAAAACGGTAATAAATAACGTTACCCTGGTGCTACCATAACGCAGAAGGTGAAGGTCTGAAGAAAACATTTATTACAAATTACCCCGGCTACTGAGATACTGCGGACTGCACATCGATGCTAGATAATTTGACGTATATATTTAACGTTCTAATATAGAAACAAGAAACAGCCGCAAATATCATCAGCGCCGCATCATCTTCACACGCGGCTATCTTCATGAATCCGTCGACCATTTTCGAGCCGTTTCTTCAACGCCGCAGCTTCGCTTCTTCTTGCTGTTCCGGATATGTCCCACGCCGCCGCCGCTCGCCGATTACGCGCGCGCGTCGGTCTGCATCACTTATAGCCCCGTCCATCAACGCAGCTACGAAAGCTATCTACGAGTCTTACGCCGGCAAATGGGCGCGACATATAATAGTTGTACATAATATTTTATTGATTAATCTTCATTGGTCAAAATGTATAAATTCTAATTGGCTGAAAATAAAAGATATTACTATTGGTTAATTAAGGATGTAGCCGGAATATAAATATAGGCAGGGTTCACAAAATAAACACCTTCATTCGCCTGCACATAGTTAGGCATATCAAGAAAAATAGTTTCATTCCTCCGCTCCTAGACCACTCGAGTCTGTTAATAGTGGACTCATTCACCACTATTACATTGGTGACCCCGTTACGAACACCGATAAGGAAGATCCTGCAAGAATAGTAGGAAAAATATCAAGGATTTCAGTATATGTAAAATCAGTGTAATCAAGACGTCATTATGGAGCGAGAAGCGAAAGAAATCCGACGCATATACGTTAAACCCGGCCAGGAACAAGAAATCGCCGGTATATCTCTATCGTTGAGAATACCACCGTTTTGGAGAGATAAACCTCGACTTTGGTTCGTCAGTTTTGAAGCCGCAACGAATGATTTAAAGAAGAGTCAAGCGCAACTAGCACAGATGGTGATCGCCCAACGAAACAAGACAACGAACATATTTCGGACCTGTTGTACAACCACCGGCATCCGACCAGTATAATTCGCTGAAGGATCGTCTGATCTCTGCATATGAAGAATCCGACAGTCGCCAGCTACAGAAACTTCCAGAAATAGAACTTGGAGACCAGAAGCCCACTCCTACGCAGAATGCGTACTTTGGCGCGGATAAAGTCCCAGATTCGACGCTACGGCTATGTGGGTAAACCTACCCCACATGTTCGATCGGTACTAGCAATGGTGAAACATTCAGTATGCAGACGAAACTCGACGAACTGGCACTCCTGGCCGACAAGATGATCGAAAACAGCGGTAGCTCACACATATCGATGATCGAAGGCACTTCAACCAAGGCCAATGATACAGTTTCTTCTCGAAGAAATTCGGGCTATCATTCAAGTCGCCGCGCTCAAAGCTTCCAGCATCAAACCTGTTACCAGCAACAGTACAACCAGCGCAATCAGCAACATCGAAGATCACTTTTTTCGTAACCGCTCTGCAAGTAGAAGTCGAGCAAACTCAAGAACAAGATCCCTTACTGCTACTATCATCGACGTTTCGGTTCCGATGCAAGAAAATGCACAACACCGTGTACATTCAAAATGAAAATATGAAGTCGGAAAACTAACTAATACGCTTGATGCGACGGGATCCAGCGTAACAGAAAAGTCCTACCGTCTTTTGTCACCGATAAAAAAGCAAACATCTTCCTATCGACACCAGGTGAATATCTCAGTTTACCGCCGAGTCAAAGACAGAAGATGAAGCCACTGGATTTTCAACTCTACGCAGCAAACAATACGGTGATTCCTACATATGGAGAAAAACAATGGAACTAGATTTTAAACCTTCGCTGACCATTCAAATGGAGTTATCGTCGCTAAAGTTAGCAAACCAATCATCGGTGCTGATTTTCTTCAACATCACCAGTTGATCGTCGACTTCAAAAATAGAAGAATCATCGACAGGAAAACCAATCTTGCATCTCAGTCTTTCGTCCAAGCAATCAATCAGCCCACAAAAGAAGCATAGACGTTCAACAATCGTATCACAAGATCCTTGAAGAATATCCTGGAATCACAAGAATAACTTCAATGAAATTAACTGAAGCACAACGTTGAGCATTTCATCGAAACCAATGGACCACCACTTCATTGCCGTGCACGTCCAATCGCACCACACCGATACGAGCAAGTTCGAAAAATTCGAAAACATGATCGAGCAAAGAATATGCCGTCCAAGCAAAAGCCCTAGGTCATCACCACTTCACGTTGTACCGAAGAAGAATGGAGAATTACGAGTTTGTGGAGATTACAGAAGACTGAATTCTATTACCACTCTGACCGCTACCCAATACCGCAGTCAAGGATTTCCTCATCAACTGTCAGACAAGACTATATTCTCCACCATCGATCTCAACCGAGCTTACCAACAAATAAACGTACACGATGAAGACATAGAAGACAGCAATAATTACTCAATGGGATTATTCAATTTCCAAGAATGACTCAGGACTGAAGAACGCTGGTCAAACCTTTCAAAGATTCATACACGAAGTACTTCATGGACTGGATTTCGTTTTTCATTCATTGATGATCTCCTTGTTGCAAGCCCTGATAAAAAACACAGAAACCCATTTACGCACCGTGCTACAGCGATTAGAAGACAATGGAATCACAATCAACCCTTCGAAATGCATATTTGGACAACAAAAGTTCAATTTCTTGGTTTCACCGTCATGAGGAAGGAATCAAACCGCCTACTGAAAAAGTCAGAGCAATCATCGATTATGCGAAACCTAAAACAATCGAAGAACTAAGGCGTTTTCTTGGGATGATTAATTTTTACAGAGAACACATTCCTAAAGCCGCTATAATCCAAGCACTTCACGCTTACCTTCACAACACGAAGAAAAAAACATAAAACGTCAATCAGATGGACGATGAAGCCACGAAGGCATTTGAAGCTTGTAAAGTTGCGATCCAAAATGCAGCTTTGCTCGTTCACCCATCACAAGAAGCAACCCTTGCTATCTTCAGCTACGCGTCCGATCTCTCAGCAGGGCTGTACTCCAACAATACATCAATGAAATGGCAACCACTTGGCTATTTTTCGAAGAAATTCTCCGATACTCAACGTAACTACAGTACATTCGACCGAGTTACTCGCTATCTACATGGCTATCAAGCACTTTAAAAAAAACATTAGAGGGTCGAAACCTGATCGTTTTACCGACCACAAGCCATTAACATATGTACTTCAGAAGAAACCATCATCATCGGAAACACCGACGAGCAAGACAACTCATTTTCATAAGCGATTCGACCGACATACGTCACATCAGTGGGAAGGACAACATAGTCGCCGATGCACTCAGTCGCATACCAATCGACGGTGTAACGTGCCCTACATCAATCGACTATCACAAGATCGCCGAAGCACAAGACAGAGATAGCGACAACATCAAACTTCTATCGAAGCAAAGCTTGACCATCAAGCAAGTTACAATGCCAATGACGCATCTACCTATATCTGCGAAGCCTCAGCGTCAACCATGCGACCATACCTACCAGAAGAATGTCGTCGCGAAGTCTTCAATGCACTGCACAACATCAGTCATCCAGGTGTTAGAGCAACCAGAAAACTCATCACTGGAAAATTCTTTTGGCCTTCAATACAAGTGGATGTTGGCAACTGGGCGAAACAATGCATTCAATGTCAAAATGCAAAGTACAAAGGCATACATCAAGCAGCCTAGATTCATTTCCACCTACGGAGATTCGAACACCTGCACGTTGACATCGTTGGACTTACCTACTTCACCGCAAGGACATCGTTACCTCGTAACAATGATCGACAGAACAACAAGATGGCCAAAGCAATACCTACCGATGATACATCAGCTGAATCCGTCGCGAAGACAATTTATGAAAATTGGATAACTCGTTTCGGATCACCTAAAACCATCACAACGGATCAAGGAAGAAACTTCGAAAGCAACCTATTCCTCAAACTTCTTCAAACTATGGGAATACAGAAGACACGTACGGCATACCATCCTCAATCGAACGGAATAGTCGAACGATGGCATCGTACACATTGAAGCCACGCCTCAAACTCGTTTATCTCAACATACAAAGTGGATTGATGAGCTACCTACAGTGCTACTTGGACTACGAGCAACACCACGTACAGACACTAGTCTTAGCGCCGCTCAGCTAACCTATGGCTGCAGCAAGACTACCGTGTGACTTCTTCACTTCAACATCGTCAAATAATCAAAAATGAATTACTATTTTGTAACTCAACTGAGAATCAATCAACAAAGTCTTATCGTCGAAACGCGCACATCATCACACGGAAATAATAAATCAGTATGCATTCATCAAGATTTGAAAACATGCAAGCAAGTTTTATAAGAAACGACGCAGTAAAAAACAATTTCAACCTACCTACGATGGACCGTATAAAGTATTAGAGCGAAAGCAAGACCTTTAATTACAAATACCGGAAGGAAATCTACAATTATATCGATCGACCGACTAAAGCCTGCCTATATTATTAACGAGGATGCTGGAGAGTTCATCATCATCGTCATCATCATCAACCACCAGCGAGGAAGCTTGAAAACCCATCAACTACATCAACCCAGATAAAACCTATTTTAAAATTACGAGCCATGGGCGAGTCGTCAAACCTCCGGTACGCTTTCGCTGGGGAGGTGATGTAGCAGCCAGGCTAATCAACCCAAAACGGTAATAAATAACGTTACCCTGGTGCTACCATAACGCAGAAGGTGAAGATCTGAAGAAAACATTTATTTACAAATTACCCCGGCTTGAGATACTGCGGACTGCATATCGATGCGAGATAATTTGACGTATATATTTAACGTTCTAATATAGAAAAGAAACAACCGCAAATATCATCAGCGCCGCATCATCTTCACACGCCGGCTATCTTCGAATCCGTCGACCATTTTCGAGCCGTTTCTTCAACGCCGCAGCTTCTTCTTCTTGCTGTTCCGGAGATGTGTCCCGCCGCCGCCGCTGCCGATTACGCGCGCGCGTCGGTCTGCATCACTATAGCCCCGTCCAGCAACGCAGCAACGAGAAGCTATCTACGGTCTTACGCCGGCAAATGGAGCGCGACATATATAGTTGTATATAATATTTTATTGATTAATCTTCATTGGTCAAAATGTATAAATTCTAATTGGCTAAGTAAATAAAAGATATTACTATTGGTTAACTAAGGATGTAGCCGGGAATATAAATATAGGCAGGGTTCACTAAATAAACACCTTCATTCGCCTGGTAAGGCATATCAAGAAAAATAGTTTCATTCCTCCGCTCTAGACCACTCAGGTCTGTTAATAGTGGACTCATTCACCACTATTACATTGGTGACCCCGTTACGAACACCGATAAGGAAGATCCTGCAAGAATAGTAGGAAAAATATCAAGGAGGATTTCAGTATATGTAAAATCAGTGTAATCAAGACGTCATTATGGAGCGAAGCGAAATCCGACGCATATACGTTAAACCCGGCCAGGAACAAGAAATCGCCGGTATATCTCTATCGTTGAGAATACCACCGTTTTGGAGAGATAAACCTCGACTTTGGTTCGTCAGTTTTGAAGCCGCAACGAATGATTTAAAGAAGAGTCAAGCGCAACTAGCACAGATGGTGATCGCCCAACGAAACAAGACAACGAACATATTTCGGACCTGTTGTACAACCCACCGGCATCCGACCAGTATAATTCGCTGAAGGATCGTCTGATCTCTGCATATGAAGAATCCGACAGTCGCCAGCTACAGAAACTATCAGAAATAGAACTTGGAGACCAGAAGCCCACACAACTCCTACGCAGAATGCGTACTTTGGCGCGGATAAAGTCCCAGATTCGACGCTACGGCTAATGTGGGTAAACCACCTACCCCATGTTCGATCGGTACTAGCAATGAGTGAAACATTCAGTATGCAGACGAAACTCGACGAACTGGCACTCCTGGCCGACAAGATGATCGAAAACAGCAGTAGCTCACACATATCGATGATCGAAGGCACTTCAACCAAGGCCAATGATACCCAGTTTCTTCTCGAAGAAATTCGGAAGCTATCATTCGAAGTCGCTCAAAGCTTCCAGCATCAAACCTGTTACCAGCAACAGTACAACCAGCGCAATCAGCAACATCGAAGATCACTTTTCGTCGCAACCGCTCTGCAAGTAGAAGTCGAGCAAACTCAAGAACAAGATCCCTTACTGCTACTATCATCGACGTTTCGGTTCCGATGCAAGAAAATGCACAACACCGTGTACATTCAAAATGAAAATATGAAGTCGGAAAACTAACTAATACGCTTGATGCGACGGGATCCAGCGTAACAGAAAAGTCCTACCGTCTTTTGTCACCGATAAAAAAAAACTTATCTTCCTTATCGACACGAATATCTCAGTTTACCGCCGAGTCAAAGACAGAAGATGAAGCCACTGGATTTTCAACTCTACGCAGCAAACAATACGGTGATTCCTACATATGGAGAAAAACAATGGAACTAGATTTTAAACCTTCGCTGACCATTCAAATGGAGATTTATCGTCGCTAAAGTTAGCAAACCAATCATCGGTGCTGATTTTCTTCAACATCACCAGTTGATCGTCGACTTCAAAAATAGAAGAATCATCGACAGGAAAACCAATCTTGCATCTCAGTCTTTCGTCCAAGCAATCAATCAGCCCACAATAAGAAGCATAGACGTTCAACAATCGTATCACAAGATCCTTGAAGAATATCCTGGAATCACAAGAATAACTTCAATGAAATTAACACCGAAGCACAACGTTGAGCATTTCATCGAAACCAATGGACCACCACTTCATTGCCGTGCGTCCAATCGCACCACACCGATACGAGCAAGTTCGAAAGAATTCGAAAACATGATCGAGCAAGGAATATGCCGTCCAAGCAAAAGCCCTTGGTCATCACCACTTCACGTTGTACCGAAGAAGAATGGAGAATTACGAGTTTGTGGAGATTACAGAAGACTGAATTCTATTACCACTCCTGACCGCTACCCAATACCGCGAGTCAAGGATTTCACTCATCAACTGTCAGACAAGACTATATTCTCCACCATCGATCTCAACCGAGCTTACCAACAAATAAACGTACGCGATGAAGACATAGAAGACAGCAATAATTACTCCAATGGGATTATTCAATTTCCAAGAATGACTCAGGACTGAAGAACGCTGGTCAAACCTTTCAAAGATTCATACACGAAGTACTTCATGGACTGGATTTCGTTTTCGCATTCATTGATGATCTCCTTGTTGCAAGCCCTGATAAAGAAACGCACGAAACCCATTTACGCACCGTGCTACAGCGATTAGAAGACAATGGAATCACAATCAACCCTTCGAAATGCATATTTGGACAACAAGAGTTCAATTTCTTGGTTTCACCGTCAGAAGGAAGGAATCAAACCGCCTACTGAAAAAGTCAGAGCAATCATCGATTATGCGAAACCTAAAACAATCGAAGAACTAAGGCGTTTTCTTGGGATGATTAATTTTACAGAGAACACATTCCTAAAGCCGCTATAATCCAAGCACCACTTCACGCTTACCTTCACAAGAAGAAAAACATAAAACGTCAATCAGATGGAACGATGAAGCCACGAAGGCATTTGAAGCTTGTAAAGTTGCGATCCAAAATGCAGCTTTGCTCGTTCACCCATCACAGAAGCAACCCTTGCTATCTTCAGCTACGCGTCCGATCTCTCAGGGAGCTGTACTCCAACAATACATCAATGGGAAATGGCAACCACTTGGCTATTTTTCGAAGAAATTCTCCGATACTCAACGTAACTACAGTACATTCGACCGAGAGTTACTCGCTATCTACATGGCTATCAAGCACTTTAAAAAACATTAGAGGGTCGAAACCTGATCGTTTTACCGACCACAAGCCATTAACATATGTACTTCAGAAGAAACCATCATCATCAAACACCACGACGAGCAAGACAACTCATTTTCATAAGCGAATTCACGACCGACATACGTCACATCAGTGGGAAGGACAACATAGTCGCCGATGCACTCAGTCGCATACCAATCGACAGTGTAACGTGCCCTACATCAATCGACTATCACAAGATCGCCGAAGCACAAGACAGAGATAGCGACAACATCAAACTTCTATCGAAGCAAAGTAACTTGACCATCAAGCAAGTTACAATGCCAATGACGCATCTACCTATCTACTGCGAAGCCTCAACGTCAACCATGCGACCATACCTACCAGAAGAATGTCGTCGCGAAGTCTTCAATGCACTGCACAACATCAGTCATCCAGGTGTTAGAGCAACCAGAAAACTCATCACTGGAAAATTCTTTTGGCCTTCAATACAAGTGGATGTTGGCAACTGGGCGAAACAATGCATTCAATGTCAAAAATGCAAAGTACAAAGGCATACATCAAGCAGCCTAGATTCATTTCCACCTACGGAGAGATTCGAACACCTGCACGTTGACATCGTTGGACCATTACCTACTTCACCGCAAGGACATCGTTACCTCGTAACAATGATCGACAGAGCAACAAGATGGCCAGAAGCAATACCTACCGATGATACATCAGCTGAATCCGTCGCGAAGATAATTTATGAAAATTGGATTACTCGTTTCGGATCACCTAAAACCATCACAACGGATCAAGGAAGAAACTTCGAAAGTCACCTATTCCTTAAACTTCTTCAAACTATGGGAATACAGAAGACACGTACAACGGCATACCATCCTCAATCGAACGGAATAGTCGAACGATGGCATCGTACATTGAAGACCGCAATCAAAACTCGTTTATCTCAACATACAAAGTGGATTGATGAGCTACCTACAGTGCTACTTGAACTACGAGCAACACCGCGTGCAGACACTAGTCTTAGCGCCACTCAGCTAACCTATGGCTGCAGCATAAGACTACCGTGTGACTTCTTCACTTCAACATCGTCAAATAATCAAGAAATGAATTACGATTTTGTAACTCAACTTCGAGAATCAATCAACAAAGTCTTATCGTCGAAACGCACATCATCACACGGAAATAATAAATCAGTATGCATTCATCAAGATTTGAAAACATGCAAGCAAGTTTTATAAGAAACGACGCAGTAAAGAAACAATTTCAACCTACCTACGATGGACCGTATAAAGTATTAGAGCGAAATAGCAAGACTTTTAAATTACAAATACCGGAAGGAAATCTACAATTATATCGATCGACCGACTAAAGCCTGCCTATATTATTAACGAGGATACTTCAGAGGATTCATCATCATCGTCATCATCATCTCAACCACCAGCGAGGAAGCTTGAAAACCCATCAACTACATCAACCCAGATAAAACCTATTTTAAAATTACGAGCCATGGGCGAGTCGTCAAACCTCCGGTACGCTTTCGCTGGGGAGGTGATGTAGCAGCCAGGCTAATCAACCCAAAACGGTAATAAATAACGTTACCCTGGTGCTACCATAACGCAGAAGGTGAAGATCTGAAGAAAACATTTATTTAAATTACCCCGGCTACTGAGATACTGCGGACTGCATATCGATGCGAGATAATTTGACGTATATATTTAACGTTCTAATATAGAAACAAGAAACAGCCGCAAATATCATCAGCGCCGCATCGTCTTCACACGCCGGCTATCTTCATGATTCCGTCGACCATTTTCGAGCCGTTTCTTCAACGCCGCAGCTTCGCTTCTTGCTGTTCCGGAGATGTGTCCCACGCCGCCGCCGCTCGCCGATTACGCGCGCGCGTCGGTCTGCATCACTTATATAGCCCCGTCCAGCAACGCAGCTACGAGAAGCTATCTACGAGTCTTACGCCGGCAAATGGAGCGCGACATATAATAGTTGTACATAATATTTTATTGATTAATCTTCATTGGTCAAAATGTATAAATTCTAATTGGCTAAGTAAATAAAAGATATTACTATTGGTTAACTAAGGATGTAGCCGGGAATATAAATATAGGCAGGGTTCACTAAATAAACACCTTCATTCGCCTGCACATAGTAAGGCATATCAAGAAAAATAGTTTCATTCCTCCGCTCCTAGACCACTCGGAGTCTGTTAATAGTGGACCCATTCACCACTATTACACGACACTATTATATTTAGAGTAATTATGTTATTCGACGATATAGTTTGTTTGTGTAACGTGTAATGAGTAAAGTAAGATAAGTATCTGTTGTGTGAGTAGTGACTTTGGTGTGAATATCTGCAAATCTTATGGGAGTAAAAATATTAAAATAAATGAATTGAACATTTGCATATCTAATAACAAGGTAAAAACTTAAATAACAAAACAAAACAATGATCGCTGTAACCCGTATGACTAGTCATATGGTAAGTTTATGTAAATCAATTTCTTCTTCGATAGGTATTGGCGCTGATCCCTCCTCCTTCTTCACAAGACCTTCCATGCCTTATCAGAGGCTGTAAAGCTTTTGCTTTTGACATTTGCCGTGCGAGTAGAATATTCTTCTTGCTTTACTTGTTAAATACTCAGAGATATATATAGGGCGCGATGGTCGGTAGATTCATATCTATCTGGTTTAATTGAGCTCCTTGCTATCGCGTTTGTCTTATTATATATTTTGTATTTTGAGATTAAGGATTCTTTTCGGAGGAAGTTGTGAAGTCTACCACTAGTGCCTCAGACTTGGAGCGATAAATATTTCTGATATCCGATTCTTGAATTAAAGTTTCCAGGCCCAGTGTCGAACCAAGTTTTTGGATTATGTGAGTGAGAGCTTCTTTATTTTCATTATTTTGTTTGGATAAGTTGCAGATTTCAATAGTAGTACTAGTAAAGTATTCCTTTCGAAGAGTTCTAATTTATTTTCTAAGGTGGACACTCGCTTCTTATAATCACTATTTTCTTGTTCCAGAGTATTTATTTTTAGTAATAATTCTTCATGCCGATTAGTAAACATTTTGAGAGATTTTTGTAAGTCTTGATTTTGTGTCGTTATAGCAGTGAGTGTTATTCAACAATTCGAACTTATGATCTTGTTGCTCTTTAAGTTCGGAAAACATGTTTTAATTTCGGTGATAGATGATCCTGATTCATCTTGTAAGTTGCCAAATTTGATGATGCTATAGCAGTGAATACTTTCATCTGTCTTGCCAACCTCATTAAGAGTTGGGTCTGAACTATAGTGCGTTTTAGTGCTTGGTTGAGCTAGTCCTACGGGCGGAGGCGCTGTACCGACATCGTAATTAACTATAAGTGTTTAGGCCTTGATGTTCCGACGGCCGGCGATCGATGCGGGGCGTGATTTGCGTGCACGCACACTTGGCAGGATGGAAAGAGTGTGGCCTTGGGCGCGTCTTTGGGAGGGCTTGATTGTGAGATTGGTGTTTTGTTACGCGTTCAGTGTATGAAGAGACTCAAGGCAATATACTTATCTTCGTACAGGCCGGTTCTTCTTGCTTGCGTTGCAGTTCACTCCTTGATTTTATGCACTCCATTTATTTTACTACACTTATATGAAATTAATTATATTTTCACTAAATTTTATTATACACTCAACAAACGACATAATTTGTCTAATGACAAATCTGTGTTTGACATTAGCCGTATGAAGGTAAACAATGTGTTTTATTTTATTTTATTTTATTGAAATTATATGTAACACATATTATAATATATAAATTTTAAATTTCTGCACTGCGTCTCGGTATAAACTTTAACTATGCCAAATCTCACCTCCACCGTGCGCGCGATGTTCTTAGAAAGGGGTAGGTACAAAGTTTTCTCTTCACGTAATAAAATAAATATTATTAGATAACTGAAATCAAAACTATTTTTTGTTGGGTTACCACCCTTAAAGGTACCCTATACTGTACTACCGTTAGAAGAGTTTCCGACAACTTTTCTTCGGTTGTCGCTATCGTTTCTTACATATGGTGGCCACTTTTAGCTTATTGCTTCATTACTGTAGTTCTGATAGTAATAATTTCTTTCCATTACTCACCGATATTATAAGATAACGCTTACCTTATTACATGGATCCTGTATACTTTCCAATTTGAGACTTATACAAAATTTAATTATTATTTGTTAACTTTTTTTTTATAGGATAGGGTGACAAACGAGTACACAGTCCACCTGATGGTAAGTGGTTGCTGTGGCCCATAGACATCTACATCTATCGTTTGCGAATCAAAATGCAGATGCTTTGTCACCCGTGAGGACTAAGATGGAATGCCTTTTTTCCAGTAAGAAGGGTCTCCGGTTCTCTACACTCGTCATACGAAACAAAGCAGCGTTGAGCTGCTTATTTTACGCTGGTATTCTGTGAGGCGTGGTCCTTCCCGGTCGAGCCGACCCATTCGTGCTAACTATACTACTAAATATAGCTGCAGCATGGCTCTACCACGTATAAACTATAAAAGGTATTCATATAATAAATTAATTAACAGTAAAATTACGTCAATTTTCACACACAACTAATTTTCATATTACATTCTGGTGCAAGTGAGCTAGATATTTTAATTAATTTATTATTTTATATTTCCATCTATTACAACCTTTAAAAGTCCATTGCTAAATATAGGTCACCCCACAGATTCCCCTGTGAGGTGATTTTAACATAGTTGCCACACTTGGCAGGCGATTTTTTTTATAAATTTGAATTGTTTTCAGGAATATGCTGCTGCCCATCTCCTGTCCACTTTTCCTCTGTATGTATTTATTATTTTATTTATAAGTATAGTTATTTCTTCGACATAATGAAATAAAATTTAGTTTGTCAAATGTAATTTTTTTGATTTACTAAATTTACTACCGTTTCGAAATGAGGTTCTGACCGGAGTAGAAACAGTGAAAGAAACTACGAAGGTATCCTCTTATCACTTTTTAAGTTAATATTTCATGCATGGTATATACAGAATGGAAAATGACAACAGACCCATCGTTAACTGAAGTATGTTCAATGAAGTACTAAAAACAGGACGATTATTTAAAATTTTACCCCAGCAGACCTGCCCTCCCAAACAGCACCTGTTAATAAGTATGACGCATGTGGCAGCCACTGCCCTCTAGACCATATTAAAAGCAAGTGGACAACCTGCCACACGACGCCGCTGCAAGCAGAGACTTTAAGCGAGCATGACATACCCAGGTCCGTTACACACTGACAAATACATGGTTATAGAAATTTATTTTTATTTGTTCTTGATCGGGGTAGGACCACGCCCTCACAGAATAACAGCGTAAAATAGCAGCTTAATGCTGCAGTATTTCCTATGGTGAGTGTAGAGAACCGAAGACCATTTTTATTGAAAAAGAGGCATTCCATCTTAGTCCTCATGGGTGACAACGCATTTGCATTTTGATTCTTAATCGACCATTTAGTAAAAAATTACTTAAGTCTAGTTGGCTGCGACATACACACAAAAATGTTTCCTACTTTAAATTCATAACAGCCTTTCAAAGTTCACAGCTGAACATAGATATCCCCATAGATTGCCTCATAAGTGTGATATTTCCATATTTGCCACGCTCGGTAGGCGAGTATGTAACAGCCGTTGCGTTTCCCTCTGTCGCCTTTTTTACACCCTTGGATTGGGTAGTGGATATTTTTTCTTACTTAGTACTCATAATTATGGTTTCATTAGTATAAGATAAGATGGGATTGGCATGTGTTTTCGATAAAAATCTCAAAAAAAAAAGAGAGAAAAAGTGTCAGATTTATCGTCCACGAGTCTCTCGTTACATGGATGTGAGCATTGGGAGTGGTCGACGAGGGCTGCGTATCTTAAGCCTTTCCCTATCCCATGAATCATATATGAACATTTCAACTTTTGTGTCTGTTTCGCGGACAGGTTATCTGTTAAACTAAGAATTACGCACCAAACTTGGTACTATCCGATGGATAGGTGGGGGCAATGTATGAGGATATCTCAAAAGGCATACATTCCTCTAAAACTCATTACACGATATTGATGGGAGACTTCAACGTAAAACAAGGCACCAAAAAAGACGATGTGCTGAGAAAGGGAAGCTTTGAGATTGTAGACCGGAACCAAAGGGAAAATTAAGTAGATGACTTTATGAAAAAGGAAGGCCTCTATATAATGAATTTCTTCCTCGAAAAGCGACCTAACTAAAGTGGACTTGGATTAGCCCCGTCGGTCCTACGTAAAAGAGATTGACTTAATTTCTAACGAATAAACGGCAACTATTCAGTGATGTCACTGTAATCGCTAGAGTGAGTACCGACAGCGATCATCGAGGCACGCAAAATTTTAACAACAAACTAGACAGAAACTATCTAATAAAATCAATGCTCCGACCTCCTCGTGGTCTAATCCAGAATTTGAAAATCCAGAAAGAAATTTCTTGATAGAAAACCCAACTGGTTTTTTCAGTAGCAGCCCGGATTCAGAATGTTTTGTTTTTTTTTGAATGCGGCGGGAATCTAAATTTTTAGCTTTTTTATTTTTAGTTTTTGGCTACCCCGCTACTAGAATTTGTTCTTGTATCGTGAAGACGTTTTACATGCATAATTAGCAAATGGGCATACAACAATTGCTGCGTACGGTATTCGAACACACGGCCCTGCAGAATTATAGTCCAAACTTAGCTACTACGCAAGTGAGCCGTTATAACTTTGGAAGCCTATCTTTTTTTCGAAACATAAATATATAATCTTTACAGTCGCCGCAACAACCTGCTAAGTTCATAAGTTAGTAATCATGGTCATTGGGAAATTCCTGTGCGTTTCATTTTTTGTGGTTTATTGTGGTTTTGACAGTTAACACAATTAAATATTTAGGAGTTACCATAAAGTCCTTTAAGGTGAGGTTTTTTTTATTTATTAATTAATTATCACATTATTGTTATCACCTCAATAAAAGTGGCTAAAAAAGAACGAACTTAAATAACCCTTTCATATTCTCTCTTAATCAATCCCAAGCGTGCTAACATACAATGGCATGCTCAAAATATAATAAAAAGAAACATTAGAAATTAATTTAAACAACAGAGCAATAATAATGAATTATAAATCACCATCATCGTGATTATTACCTACAGCCCTTCACGAGTCTTCTGCTGAACATATGCCTCCCCCAAGGAATGCCACAAAGCATGATCCTGAGCCACCTGCATCCATCGAATTGCTAGGTCGTCACTCAATCCAGTTGGGGGCCGCCCTACACTTCACCTACCAGTACGAGGCTGCTACTCGAGAACCTTTCTTCCCCATCGGTTGTTGGTTATTCGAGCTATATGGCCAGGCCATTACCATTTAAGTTAACCGATCCGTTGGGCTATGTCGGTTACTCTGGTTACTATCCTTATTTCTAAGTTTATCACGCAGAGAAACCCCGAGCGTAGCTCGCTCCATAGCTCGCTTAGTGACCTTGAGTTTCATCATATGGCCAACAGTGAAGGACCACATCTCAGATCCATAAGTCATCACTGGCAACACGCACTGGTTGTACAATCTTGTTTTGAGATTTTGAGGTATACCTGACGAGAAGATGTTTCGTGATCTCCCGAATGCTGCCTAGCCAAGCTAAATCCGTTGATTAACTTCTCAGTCGAAGTTGAACTTACCTAGTCGGACTATTTTTTCTAGGTCAACAACTTCGAGTTTAGTGCTCACAACAACTACCGTCACAGCTGTGACATGGACGTTACACAGGATCCTTGTTTTGTTCAGGTTCGTCTTAAGACCTATCCGTTGGGAGACTTTACTGAAGTCATTGAGAATAGTGCTTAGGTCATTCTCCTGCTTAGGTCCTTAGGAAATTATAAATAATACATACTAAATGTTATTGTAGAATATTGTAAGTTTCTTGTTATTTTATTGTAATCAACACATGCAACCGTATTGTGGCGGCATAAGAGTCTTTTATCGTTAAGTGGGCAGTAAAGGCAACTATAGGAAATGCTGAAAAAAATCACAAGCCCTTCCGTGGTGCAAGACGTCTGGTCAGTACCAGTACCAATACGCCAGACAAGCATGACGGGTAAGACAAATCCTCCATAGAACGGTTGAGGTCCATAATCAGCGCTGGACTTTAATTTGCAGATACAGAGGAAGACAGACAAAGAAGATAATTCAAAAATTGTCACAGAAAATTGGAGGAATTTTGACAATCTGGGAGCTGATATATATGCGCAAAAGTAGAAACAAGGTCATACTATTCGTACCTAAAAACTATTAATAAAATAACGTTGAAATTATTGGAATATAAATTAATTGCAATTTATTATAAAAGACTGCTGAATCAATTAGGGTAGGTATCATACAATTTTAACGTTTATTATCAATTACAATAGAAATTATATGGAAGAACGGAAAACTATGACAATTAAGGAACTGCTCAAACCACATTATTTTATTTCAAGGCTTTATTATAATTATTAGGATGTAGATTAGCTTTATTGAAAAATATTGTATCTTGTTAACTCTCAAGCATATAAGCCCTATTATTCTCTAAGTTTCTTCTCTCTTCACATATATTTTGGTTTTGACAGAATATTTTAATTTAAAAATTATGTTCTTAGTAGAATAAGCCTTTCAAAATATAGAGCGTGAGATATGTTGATGTAGGTGAGCACCACAGAACACAATTACTCTCTACCAAGAGAAGAACGCCAACTTCATACTAAAAAACGGAAACACGTGTTTATACACTCACACTACAAGCGCTACGGTGGGCGCCCATATATAACTTTTTAGCGGGAATTTCAAACCTTTGTATTCTGTAACTGTGAACTTTTTATATAAGGCTTATTCGAGTAATTTTGGCTCAAGCCTCACAAACCTATGGGGTAAATTCTCATACATTTGAGAGGTTGCACCAAAATTACTCGAATATACTTTAGATTAGTATGTGGGATAAAATAAAACTATAAATAATTAAAGTTATGTAATTTTATTTTCTGGAAGACAGATTTTTTTTATAAACTATAAATTATTATTGATGTTTTTTTATTGCTTTTGCACATAATTTACTGTTACTGATATATAAAACATGTTATTGTCAGAGAATTATTCTTCACAGAACATTAACGTAAATTTAAATCAGCAAAATTCTCATGGAGAAAATTAACTCAGCCCAAATACGTGATCTGAAACAGATACAATGGAAGTCAATATAGTAATAATCCCTACAAATAACGGTTAATATATTCATAATGTTTATAAACTTACCACAATAGTGTCATAAGTTTTCTTTTCCTATTATAGGAAACCTGCAGAAAGTGATTAGATGATTTTGTGCTTTTTATTTGCACAACACTTAACTTTTTCAATGATTCACATCGTGCATAAAATTTTGAAATAATGAATTCATTTATAGTCAATATCTTATACAGGTAAACATTTCCAAATTTTTACTGTATATTCACGAGGATATTATGACTGTGTATTCGCCTACAAACGAAAATGAAGTATTCTGAGCCCATAATAACTGATTTAAACAAAAATCAATAATAAATATTAAAATCTAAACCTATGAAATAAATTTGAATAAATTTCAGAAAATATTTTCAATATGAAAGACGTTGACAAACAAATGTCACTTTTCTTCTATTAATTCATGGCTTCATTTGATAAGAATCTGCTAATATTTAATAGTTTTATTTTAATCAATTAATAGGTAAATTTATTGTGCAAATATCAGAGTAATATGTATGTAATTATACTTTAAAGAGCAAACCAAAAAGTTTAACACAGAATTAATATTTTAGTTTCTTCCGATAAAATATGAATTTTTGTATCTAATTTTAAAATGGCAATCTAAAACAACATGAAGGAAAGAAACAGCGATATTTTTTCTCTTCTTTTTTATTTTCTTTTATTTTCTTCTCTTTTAGAAATAAGTTCTTATGATTAACTATGTTAATAATTGAACTAATAAGACATTATAGATATTACAAACCAATACTTACATAAATATACAAAACACAGTTTCAGTTGTGTGTGTGTGTGTGTGTGTGTGTGTGTGTGTGTGTGTGTGTGTGTGTGTGTGTGTGTGTGTGTGTGTGTGTGTGTGTGTGTGTGTGTGTGTGTGTGTGTGTGTGTGTGTGTGTGTGTGTGTGTGTGTGTGTGTGTGTGTGTGTGTGTGTGTGTGTGTGTGTGTGTGTGTGTGTGTGTGTGTGTGTGTGTGTGTGAGAGAGAGTGCGTGCGTGCGTGCGTGCGTGCGTGCGTGTGTGTATGTGCGCGTGTGCGTGTGCGAGTGCGTGTACGTGCGTGCGTGCGTGCGTGCGTGCGTGCTTGCGTGCGTGCGTGCGTGCGTGCGTGCGTGCGTGCGTGCGTGCGTGCGTGCGTCTTGCGTGCGTGCGTGCGTGCGTGCGTGCGTGCGTGCGTGCGTGCGTGCGTGCGTGCGTGCGTGCGAGCGTGCGTGCGTGCGTGCGTGCGTGCGTGATTGCGTGCGTGCGTGCGTGCTGCGTGCGTGCGTGCGTGCGTGCGTGCGTGCGTGCGTGCGTGCGTGCGTGCGTGCGTGCGTGCGTGCGTGCGTGCGTGCGTGCGTGCGTGCGTGCGTGCTTGCGTGCGTGCGTGCGTGCGTGCGTGCGTGCGTGCGTGCGCGCGCGCGTGTGTGTGTGTGTGTGTGTGTGTGTGTGTGTGTGTGTGTGTGTGTGTGTGTGTGTGTATATATCATTTCAGTGACCTCGCAATTTGACTTTTAAACTGACTACTGCAGTTTTCTATTCAGTTGACTAATCAGTATTCCAGCTCTATGCATAAAGAAGGCGGAATAATTTTTCAAACGGAAATCATACCGCTGCTGGCTTGATATGCAACTACAATGTGCGAGTGTGTTACAGGCGAGACATAACGACGTTGACACCGCCATCACAACAAAACACACACTGCTTTGTTCACACAAAACATCGGCGTGAATGCTGTCTCATGTTTGTAACAACTGTGATTTGTTGGATATTCATTGTAAAAAGTTTTCATAGGATTTCAAATGCAATGTTATATAAAAAGTACACATATAGAATTCCACTACACCATTAATATCAAGAGCTCACTGCTGAACATGGGCCCCTTATAAGGGATTATCGCCATAGTTGCCACGATTGGCAAACAAAGTTAACCGCAGTTTTTATATCAATTTGAGTTGTTATCAGGAATATGCTTCTTCCCATTCCCCTTCTAAGGTACTTGAGTAGCAGTCTCGTACCGGGAAGCAAAGTATAAGACGGCCCCCCGCTGCCTGGTTAGACATGGATAAAGTCAATGGATGCAGATGGCTCAGAATCGTGTCAAGTTTCATTCCTTCGAAAAGACTATGTAAATCAGTCGACTTATGAAGGACTGTAATGTTAATGATGACGAATATAGCTGTTTGTTATATCTATGTTGCAACCCTAGTCGTAAAATCATAAAATCACCACTTCAATATTAACATTACTAAAAGTGCTAATGTAAATATATCAAAAAGAATCTTAACGTGTGGTTGAAAAACAAAAATTTTTGGTATCAAATGTATTCTAAAATTCTATGCTAAAATAATCACCGAGTTCGCTGCAAATACTATAAATTTCAAAGCAACGGAAAATACAAACTTGAAAACGTTGCACCGCTTTTAAAGTAATTTCCCTACAAAGACTTTTCGATGTTGAACTCTTCGTCTTTTTATTTCTCACATTCAGAGATATTGCGACATTAAAAATAAACAGAATATTTAAAAAAAATAACATAAAATTCTTTACACTCACCATACGACACAAGGTATTCTGGGTAAGCGTGGTCCTTCCTCAGTCGAGCCGACCCATTCGGACTACAACCATAATATAGCTGCAGCGTGGCTCTACCACGTAAAAACTATTAATTATTAAATTAATTAACTTATAAATCACGTAATTAAATAATATTACTAAGCTTTCCCGAATGGTTACTCAGATTAAATTAAATGTGAGATTTTTTACTCGGGCACATCCGCATTCATGTCACAATTTTCCTCTCCCTTGAAATCCTAATGATAATTGAGTGGGCTCGTTAGCTCATTTTTTGTTCTTTAGAATTATTATGGTGTAAATTATAGTCAAAATTAAAAGTTCTAAAATTTATTTTATATAATCAGACTAAGTAAGTCCGACGTACTTACTTACTGATGATGAGATAGATAAGTTTGGATGATTGGGACTCAGTGGAGGAATTCATGTTGTTTATGCTAAGGGTTTGAGACCCTGTTTTGTACATTATTATCTAATTTCTAATAGAACGTTATTTATTATAAACACTTGCAATAAAATAATTCGCATTAACGCTCACGCCTGTCACCCATAGGGGTAGGCAGAGACTTCGGACTTCCATTTGGCACGATCCTGACACAACTTCCTCGCCTCCTTTACATTCATATATACCTGCATACCTGCTATATATTTTGTACTTTTCAAAAAATTGCGCTTTAGTTTGCTTTATTAAATAAAAAGTAGGTTTTATAACTCAGCGTATGTAATGCAATCAAAAGGTAGGAGAGTGAGTAAGTGGGTTAGGTCAGAGCATCGCTGTTGTTGAACGTACCTCTGCGAGAAAATAACAATTTTTCACTGAAAAAAAAAATGAATAGAAATGCTTAATCGAACACTAACCACTGCAGTGTAGATGAGTAAAATATAAATATACTTATATACGTGGACAAGTCAAAGGTCATTACGCATGTATAACACTTATACAGGTAGTACGGAATATAATTTAGTTATTAAAAACGTTACCTCTACACTGGAATTTCTTCTGTATTGTGGGGCAGTATCATCATCATTTCAGCTATTCATAAATCTGCTACTGAACATAGGCCTCCTTCAAGGAATACCACAAGGCACTGTCCTGAGCCACCTGAATCCATCGACTTCCTGCATGTCTTACCAGGTCATCACTCTATCTCTTTATGAGACGCCCCACACTTCACCTACCGGTACGAGTTGCCACAACTTTCTTTTCCATCGGTTGTCGGTTCTTGAAGCTATGGCCGGCCATAGCTACTTCAACTTACTAAACCGCTGGACTATGTCGGTTGCTCTAATTCTACTGCGGATATCCTCGTTTTTAAGTCTATTGCGCAGAAAAACCCCAAGCATAGCCTTCTCCATAGTTCGCTCGAGCTATGGAAGCTATGGGGCCAGTGTACATTTATAAATTTCACAACGACAAACATCCAGACCCGGAAAAATTACTTGTAAGGTAAAGGCATCAAATTCCGCGGTATTTTACTGAAACTCGAATAGAGATCGAAAATTAAGCATTTATTGTACCCTTTTCAAGGTTTGGCTATTTTTATTGAACCATTATTGTTTCTACTCTTAAATAGACAATATGTTATACTATTAGATCTTGATTTGTATTCTAAATTAATGAAATATGATAAGAAGTCAATTTTATATCCAGATGTAAAATCCTTATTCCGATGTATTTGGTTCCCTATCGAGTGTACAAAATGCAAAAGAAAAAGGTTGGAAGAATACATGGAAGAATACATGATGTTCATTATCCTACAACCAAAATTATTATAATTTAAAAATATGAATATTAATCCCCGTGGATATAGACATGACAAATGTATTTTATTTTAATTTTGAAAATTATTATAAAGAAAATAGGAACCTACGCGTTATTGAAAATAAAAGAAAGTGCATAGAAGCTGCATAAAATTGTGAACACTGTATTTTGCGTGTGTATATGCCACGGAATAAGGTGCTCATAAAACCTTATCCCGACATACTATTTTACATCGGAATAGCGTTTTATACCAAAAAATCTCATTTCCCCATTCCTAGTATTAAAAAAATGCAAAATTTTTACATAATTTATAAATAGGTTAGTACTTGATCACAAAATCTTCGTAAATGTAATATGATACTTGCTGAAAAATTACATCGAATTCCTCATATAAGTTATTAACAAAATAACTAAATAGATCACATTTTACATACAATAATAAGTGAATGAAAGGCCAAAGTATACCTCGGAAAGAGATTTTAATATTTATTATCTATTTAAGTTGTCGAAGCCAAAGTTGGAAGGGCCTAGTCATACAAACAACCCTGAAAAAATAGGTCAAAAGATAATATAAGGTAATAGGTCAAAGTTAAATTTCCTGTTAAGAGGTCAACAATTAAAAACTGCCGCACAAGCGTGTAAAATAGTAGCAAAAGCTCCGTACGTTGACTCATACACCCACGAGCGCCCGTACGCTCTAGTTGTTGCCATTAATCAAATCCAATTTCGGATATTTTAAATAAATGTAGAAACCTATTTTTACATTTTAAATTAACAATATAATATATTTGAACTTATGATAACAAAATAATATATTTGGAACTTAATCATTAAATATGGCTAGTCTTTGAAAAATAGCCCTGTATAATGTGAGTTACAAACTAATAAAATAAAACAAAACAATCATTATTACCGCTGATACTGACAATATCAAACACATAATAATAAAAATAAAATTATTAAATTCAATAGTCTGTGGACTGTATCTCAAGACAAAAAGCGTTTATTTTATATCTTTTATAATATATATATATATATATATATATATATATATATATATATATATATTATAAAAGATATTTATAATATATATATATATATATATTTGTGTGTGTGTGTGTGTTTTATATATTTTTGCAGTTGAAAGTGTCATAAACCATGCTTAATGCACCTTGAAAATATAATAGATGGTTGGTTTCTTCACTAGTATTAGTAATAGTATCACATTTATATTTTATTTTTGGCTAAGTTTAACGTAGCTCGCAGGTCTTTGAACTCTGCCTATCCTCAGAGATTACATAAGTATCGCTATGTATGTATGTGTTATCCGAATTTGCCTTACTTTATTAAACGAATGAATAATTAATTAAATTTTGCTTAAATTCTAACTATCTGTGTCAATTAGCACCGTCCTATTCGGTTTATAAATTGAATTAATTGAGAGCCTGTATAAATTTTATCCAACCGTTTATATAGTTAGTTAAACTAAACAGAATAAGTTCGTTAATATGGGTATTACCATATTAATATTTTATTCAATTATTAGCCACCGTTTAATCAAAATTTTATCTAATGTTAAGTAGTAATAGGGTTCGAGTCCTGGATGCTTAACAGTTACATAGATTTATATTTGCATATTATATTACTTCTTTTTTATTTCCGTATCGCCTCACACAATTTCACTGCAGATATGGTCTTTCCAACAAAATAACTGATTTTATATAATAGACAGGTCTGGCAGGTGGACTGGCGATCGTAGTGTCAGTTAGAAGTTTAGCATTTTTACAGCTGCACCTTAACCGTGTGGTTGCAGTGTAAGAAGATCTACTACCATATCGTTCGTGGGTGTCAAAGGGAAATTGAAAGGAGATGGCCAGCTTCTTCCTATTAGTATAACTCAAATTTATACTGCCACACAGCATCCACTTACCAGCAATAAAATACAATAGAATATTTATTTGTAAATGGAACGTACTTAAAAAGAAAGTAATTGTATTTTTGACGTAAACTGTCGATAATAAAATAAAGGGCTCTTCTTCTCAATTTTCACACCATACAAGACGTTGTTTTATTTCAATATTCTAAAACTGGATATAACATTGGACCTTCAACCGGATGTTTACTGCTGAAAACTGCAAGAACTGCACCGCGAAAAGATATCGAAAAATCAATCGAGTCCAAAAATGATTGAATCTGTTTTAAAAGAAATACCGGCGGAAGCAGCGAAGCATTTTCGAGGCAGGCATTAGCGGAAAATGAAAACCTTTAAGGTGTATGGTCAATGTTTGGGGTGTTTGTCGGAGCAAAAGCATCGGATGACGCAATAATTGAACTGCAACCTTTTGAATTGAAAAGGAAGATCTATGGAATTATAGGGATCCGTGGTATAATAACATTTTCACCTTTTCCTACGCCTGTCAAAATTGTAGCACCGATTATGTTCCGTCCAAGATGTGTCACACGCAGTCTTGTCCCGTTACATAACCGAGGAGCATCTAAATTTCGCATTTGCTAATGCATGACTGGGACGCCTAATTTTAATTGAAGCTTATGTGAGGGCACACCTGACAACTCAAGAGAATTTAGAAACCACGGGATATGAAGTGCTCTGTTCTGTGTCCATAACTGTGTCTACTGACAAATACTCTGTTATTATCCTGCTACTTCGCTTAATATATCTGAATTTATTTTGTTAACGCTCTCATTTTTTGGTGCAAGAATCGCCCTTTCACATAACCATGTTGTTCGTTAAATCTGAATAAACGCTCGCAATTAATTCGAATGACTGTACTAAATTACAAAAATCTCTCGTCAATTTAACGCAGCCCTCAGCATCCGTTTCCAACCGCCCATCGCCAATTTTTAATAGTGTGTCAGCATAGTTTCCAGCATTGATATCATTATACAAATGCTCTCATATTCGTAGTTAAACTGAATTTTGTCACCTTGTTCCATAAAATAGACGACTTGAGGCATGCTTTAATTTCATCTGCAGGTGTGCCTTTTGAATGACAGGTAAAGTTTGGCGAAAGTCACCAGCCAGTAAAACCACCATTCCTCTCCATTACATCGGTATTGCTGCGCAAATCCTGGAGCGTTCGATTTAGTGCTTCTACAGCTTTTTATGCGACATTGCTTTCGCCCCACACTAAAAGTTTGCATTGTCGTATCATTATACCTCGTGCACTATTTTTGCTAAAGTTGCAGATCGGCGATTCTTCCTGGGCTAGATTTAGAGGAGTTTTAAAACAGAATGTGCAGTGCGGCCCCGCTTGCAGCGTGGCGGCTATACCGGAGGAAGCTACGGCCACAGAAATGTTTTATCTTTCCGTACTTGCGCTAATAATAATAAATTTAACAAAATGTCTTCCCAGTTCCTCCAGGGCATTTAAAAGAAAAGTGCACCATTTCCAGATTCAATTTGTCCTAATACTTTGTCAAAACTCGTTTTGTTCGGGAAGCAACGAAATTTACAAATTCGGCTACTTGCTGCTGCAAAGCTGGTATATCGTAGTTTGTTTCACATAATTTCATCACTTAGTTCATTTCGGTTGTTCGCTGAGGGCTTATCATTCCAAAGTCACTTAATTTTTGCCTACTATTGCCATTACTTTATCTTCAATTTTTCCAAGTGCTTCATTATAAATGTGTTCATTGTATGTCATGTTCGCGTGTGTCTGCTGTAACCTGCAAAATATCTTCCGCCATGTACACTTTATATTTGTCCCACATTATGTGCATCAGATAGCCCTGCAAGATGATATGAGAGTTGCATAAAGATCCCTAATTTTGGCTGGTGACTGGCACTGCACAGCTTCCTCCATGGTTTCATCCCAGTAATTATCGTTTTCTAAAAGATGCAGAGCTTGTGCTTCTCTATAAGTTGCGCATTCCTGACCGTTGACAGTTTTAAGGTCTTTATATCCTGTAGGAATCCGAACATGGTGCAGCAGCAATCGTAAACAGAAACATTCAAAATTAGTTACATGGACGGTATACACGACCAAGGGCATCTGATGACTTTACACCGGGCCAATTGCAACAGGCGCGCCTGAATACAACGTTTCACTCCTTCCTAGATGTCTTCAAGTATAATAGCGGGGACTTCAGAATATAACAATGTTTTGCAAAGGGTCGGCTTGACAAAGTTGAAAGAAGGCTGTTAGTGTAGTTTTGGCGGTGATGCAATTCTTTCTGGAAATTTCTTTCGGTGAAATATACGCTCTCCATTTTCTAAGTGCAAAGGTGAGTAACTGTTGGGTGCCTTTCGTGTAAAGGGAAGCCAAGGAGACGCCACGCTGCCTCGTTACTGCTGACATAACGCCCTGCTTGAAAGGTCTGTACTTCATTAACGGGATTTCTCACCTTCACTCCTGAGATTAAATATTGCTTGGTCCTTTATTTATGTACTTACAGATATACTTGATTGCGCGGACAGAGCTACATGCTTCTACATTAATGTGGGCATTAAACATTTTACATAGAATGGGCGAATACAGGACAATCCAGCTGTTATCAAGGTTTCGAACGCTCCAGAGCGAGATTTGATTGTAAATTTCTGCCACCATCTTCAGGAGCTCTGCGTCTGTATAAAGGGTAGCCATTGTCATTGTGCACTGTTTCTTTTAATAGCTGTTTAGGAATTTCTTTGTACATTTTCCTTCTTTCATACATGGCGATATTGAATTTCGTGCTCCACATGGACCGTGAATCATATTTCGGATGATGGTATCATACAATTCTTTATCTTGCTCAGGATCCCGATCTCGGCGCTTATTATGTCGTATATATGGCTGGGCCGCAACTTCTCTTTAAGCCATATTAGTATGTGGGCATGCGGTAATCCTCTTTTTGCCATTCAATTGAATACATGAAGCACTGCACCTCACCGAAAATTTTCCCTTTAATTACATACATTAATTTTTGTACTTTTAATCTAAATACTCTAGCAACTAAATCGTGTCTGTCAGTACTTTTTGGCCCGGCATTAGCTCCTCAGTTATTTCTTTCCATGTGGGATTGCAAGTAAAAGTAGCAAAAGATCAGGTCTTCCGTAAGTTCGTACATAGGCGAATGCGTCTTGTGTACTCATGTGTGGTACCAGGGACTGTTAACGAATGATGAGGGCAGAATTACCATTTTACCTATCTCTGGGGTTTACATTGGCGGCGCTAGAAACTGCATCTTGTAAATGTATATAATTCTCAACGCACAGCTTTCTGATTTAAAGATATATAACGGAGACATTCACTACCCACATACATGTCACAAAATTTGATGAAATAATTGTTCACACTAAGAGGTTAAAATCATTTTCTCGCAACATCATATGACGCATAAAATCCATACATGATACTTTTTGTTCAGGTGGCTCCTTTGTGACCGAGTTAATGAGTGGAATTTGAAAATGATAACCCTCTTGTCCTTTGCAATAAATCAATGGGTATTGCAGAGCGTCATAAAACTTGTGTGTATCGGTCACCCGTTGCAACGTATCATCACGTGCTCGCAAGACAATGTCTCGTGAAGAAAATTGATCACCACTAATTACGGCTGCTATTTCGTTTATCAAAGGTGCATTGTAGCGGCTTTCATGCTCTCCTCGAATGGTCCGATCTGCGTGAATGACGACTTTATAATCCTCTTCAGGTAGGTTTTCTAAAGCAGTTTTAAATGTTTTGACTAAAATGTTACGTTCATGCAAAAATATTTGAATTTTGAACACTGTGTCTCTCAACTCCCTGGATAAATTGGCAGCGACGGTCTACCTCAATTTCTTCGTCACCCATAAAATATACTTGTAAAATTTGCTGTTCGTTTTCAGCTGGAAAAAGTGAACCTATTCTATGATAAATTTGCCCTTGCACCGTAAATGTAGGCGAAAATCCCGGCATTATTATTTCCCGTTCAATTCCGAAGGACGTTATTTGAAAGCATGAGTTATATTATATATATACGGATCCTGTTTAAAAGCGCCGTGACTCATTAGCATCATATAAAAGAGAGTTTTCAAAGGTTCTTCTGGTTCCCCAAGTAACGGAAGAGACACTTTGCCATTGGAACAGCACATGCCTGCGGTCTCATCTTTCCATTTTAAGCGCTGCAAAATGGACACACCTTGTCCATCAGTCCGATAACAACTAACCTGTGATTTTATAATCAATCAACGGATCATAATTGAATGCTGCGTCATTAAAACCGACCAATTGTTTCTTTGAAAATTTAGTCGACGTTCAGCTTGGAGCTGTGCATTTGCATCTCTTCGCGCCTGTGTCTGTTCTGGTGTTTCAGATGCCCTTATAGTAGATTGAAGTTCAGCTTGCTCAATGAGTCTGTGTTGAGTTTCATCAGGTGTTTCGCGGCTCTTAAGGCGGCCTGACGTTCCGCTTGTTCGAATAGCCTTTGCTGACTTTGAGCAGGTGTTTCAGTAGCTCTTAAAGTAGATTGACGCTCTGCCTGTTCAAGACGCCTTTGCTGATTTTGATCAGGTGTTTCGGTAGCTCTTAAAGTAGCTTGACGTTCTGCCTGTTCAAGACGACTTTGCTGACTTTCAGCAGGTGTTTCAGTAGCTCTTAAAGTAGCTTGACGCTCTGCCTGTTCAAGACGCCTTTCCTGACTTTGAAAAGGTGTTTCGGAAGCTCTTAAAGCAGCCTGACGCTCTCTCTGTTCATGACGCCTTTGCTGACGTTGAGAAGGTGTCTCAGATGCTCTAAAAGCAGCCTGACGCTCTCTCTGTTCATGACGCCTTTGCTGACGTTGAGAAGGTGTCTCAGATGCTCTAAAAGCAGCCTGACGCTCTGCTTGTTCTTGCCTTCTCAGTTCAGCATCTTCTAAAATTCTAGCGATCGAGCTAATCTTTTCGCTTGTCTTTGAGAAGATACTCTTGAAAGGCTGGACTTACGTTTGCGAGGCATTATGAAGTAAGAAAAACCTATTTATAAAAACGTTAAAATACCTAAAGGAATTAAATTTCCTTTTAAATATTTTTAAAGCAAATCCAAAATATCTAAAAGGAATAAATTTTCCTTTTAAATATTTTTAAAATCAAAACAACAAAACCAATTCAATACACAACACGAATCCGAAAACGATAGCCAAAAAATCGAATCAACTTAAACCAAATTATTAAACAAATCGCAGAAAACCGAAATCGAAAGCAGTAGTCAATATAAATATAACCAACGAAAATAGAAGTAAGTGTATAGGTACCGTATACACTATCTATACTATTAATATTCCTTTGAAATATTTTGAAACAACCTAAAACAACGAAACCAATTCACGATTCTAAATAAACAAAATCCAAAATCAAAGCCAGAGGCTAAATATGTATAAAGGAATACCAACCAAATCAACAAAACCGATCCAGAAAATACACAAATCCGAAAATGAAAGCCAATATAAATCCATTCAACCTTAACCAAATCACAAAGCAAATAACAAACAACCGAAATCGAAAGCAGATAGTCGAAAAAGCTACGAAATAGAAACAATTTAAGCGTATAGGTACCGTATGCACTATAAGTTGACGCGCGGCTCAACGGCGGGAGTTAAGTACATGTCAGAAACATTTTGTTACCGCGTTTTAAAACCCAGTAACGACATCTAGCGGAATCAATTTAAACTATGTATACGTTAGTTAATAAGAACTCTCAAAAATATTTTTCTTATAATTTTGCAATTTTTCTTATTGTAACACCGATTCATTCATAACCACATATAAGAATTGTATTCATTTCCGTTCAATAAATATTACTAAGGCTTATTAATAAGGCTTACTAAGAACTGTTTCTACCATTGTTAAGTAATAGTTAAGGGTGAAAGCGTGACAGGTGGTGATAGTATTTCTGATCCATACTTATAATCACGCCTGTAACCCTTGCGGGGTAGGCAGAGCATCAACGGATTACTTAATATCGTCTGCGAGGTTATCGCCTATTCTGTGAATTACGATGCACCAAAACGTTTGAAGAAAATCAGCTGGTGAATTTTATGTTTTTTATCGCTCTCTTCCCGGTCCTGCGTGAAAAATACAGATCCATACATTTTATCTTAATTTTGGTAAAAGACATAATAATCCAGATATTCTGACCTTCTGTGTTCGTCCATCGTACCGTCGTCCGTCTTGTAGAATCACGGTGGCGCCACTTAGCTGAATTTAATTTTGCAACATATTAGATTTTCCACGGAATGATATGTTTTTCCGCTGAAATAGCCTATGTCATTCTACAGCCACCGAAATATCCCCATACAAATAATCATGCCATGCCGACGCTCTGTTGCGACGTGAAAGAAGGACAAACTTGTGCAACTTATTCGATTTTCCACAGGAATGAGATGTTTTCCGCGGAAAAAGTAGCCTATGTCACTCTACAGCCACCGAACTATCCCCATACAAAAATCATGCCATGCCGACGCTCTGTTGCAACGTGAAAGAAGGACAAACAAACAAACAAACACACTTTCGCATTTATAATATTAGTATGGATTATTTTATTAATATGTACTAACTACTTATTGTAATAATGTGTCAGTAATGTAAGAACAAGGTTGGTTTACTGTTACAGCTTGAACATTATGTACTAACTTGCTACTGCTTGTGCTAAAGTTTGTTTGTTTATTTTCTTGATTAATTTTGGGAACAATTAAATGGCTTGCCTTTGTTCCGGGGGGCTGAATGTTTGTTAATGGAACGTACTTAAAAAGAAAGTAATAGTAATTTTTGACGTAAACTGTCGATAATAAAATAAAATGCTCTTCTTCTCAATTTTTACACTATACAAGACATTGTTTTATTTCAATATTCTAAAACTGGATATAATATTGGTCCTTCGAGCCCCAGTATTTATTATTTATTATATGTAGTATTTATTCAATATAGATTAGAAGAATACTTTTGAAAGTAATTTTATTATTTACCACCTGTTTTGGAACAAGCTTATGTCCTGGAAAGAACTAGCAAGAAACCCAAAGGGATTACTTTTTTTAATAGTAATTTACAATCGAATACGTTGTACAATTAAATAAGAAAACATTTAAAAACAGCATGATAGCGATGACCTTATTCCCAGGGGTTATTGTCAATCATATACTCTTTAGTAGTTTAATAACCTTTATTAAACAATCGGACTTAGTTTATAAATGTCAGTCGCGTTACCCCATTGCAAGATTACGACATTATGCTATTTAGGAAATAACTAATATGTACTAATATAGCTATTTCAACACAGCTTCTAACCTTTTACTTGGATATCCATAACACTATCCCATATCGTCCAGTGGGTGTCGTAAGAGGCAACAGAGGAAATTGAAACATGAGATAGATCTTCCATCTTCATCTTCCCGATAAAAATATTACACCGCCACTGCATAGTTAATGGTATTTTGATTACTTTTTCAAAAAACAAAAAACATCCCCCTGTCTTTCTAGCTGGTTCTTCCCAGAACAGAGGTTTTACAAACCAGTGGTAAATTAAACAAAAGAACGACTTTCAATGAGTATTATTTATAATCAATATTGAATAAAAAGTTTCTTTCTGTTTCAATATTTAGATATTTGTTCCGCCAACTATGGGTGACCAAAAGATCTTTTGGTAATTCTCTAAATCGCTTCTTACTTATTCATAGGGTAACACGGGCCAGCGGCAGGCCGAAGGGGAGTAGCCGTAGTGTTATTTCCCGCTACAGAACTGTCTGTCATTTTTGCGTCGGAAAATCTACGCACACTTAAAGAAGGGTCTGTCACTACGAAACTGTGTGATTTTCGTAGTGACAGACCCTACGAAACTCACACATAATAATTAAAACAATAAACTGACAATTTCACACACACATAGATACAAAAAAATGCATGGCTCAGTGACAACGACAACTCGGATAAAGACTCGCCCGACCGATATGTATATTGTATGAGGGCGAGCGGCCTGCGTTGGTAAACAAATCCGAAATAATACGACCGGTATTATTATGTATGAAAGGTAACACCATATTTTTGTAAATTTGACGAGGCAAATCTCTTTCTGCAGCAAAAAAAACTGAACAATTCGGCATTTTTATAGGAAATCGATTTAGCCGCGCAAGTTGATTTAGTCTAGTCAGCAGTGCGGTTGCAATTAGTTTTATTATACGCATAGGATCGCGTGGACTTATACTTTGACAGAGGGGAACGCCTGCGTATGGCTGCTCCCCTCCGATCCGGCGGTGGCCTTGTCTCGCTCTATTGGTTTATATCATGGATTGGCATTGGGCAATAGATGATTGTTCACGCGGTGAGTTTTATGAATAACAGATCTAGTAGCTTTTTATTTTAAAATTAATTAAATAATTTAAAAAAATCAAAAAATGATTCTTTTAATTAGTTATACGGCTCCGGGCTCGTTTTCTGTTTTCTTTATTTCTCTACTACTCTTACTTTTTTTTATTGGATAAGGGTGACAAACGAGCACACAGTCCACCTGATGGTAAGTGGTTGCCTCGGCCCATAGACATACATCTATCCTCGATTACAAATCAAAATGCAGATGCGTTGTCACCCGTGAGGACTAAGATGGAATGCCTCATTTTCAGTAAAAAAGATATCCGGTTCTAAATACTCAGCACGCATGGTTCCAGAGAGAGAGCTGCTGTGTTTCAGCCTGAATGGTATAAAGAGCCAATATAATTACAGGACGTGAGGTGAAAACGCATCTTTAGCCTTCTTTGTTTGAAGCTGGTTGCAGATGTTCATGGACTACTGCAGTCCTTGCAGCCATTTACCATCAGGTAGACTGTAATTTCGCTTGTAACTTTAATTTATATAAAAAACATATGTAGATTTTTTATTATTTTATTAAATATACATTATAATGAAGTTCTTATTAATATAATGAAAGGTATTAATTTTTTTATCTTATATTTCAAATATATTAAAAGAAAGCCTCGTATTAGGTGTTCTTAATACTACAGGCGCTTCGTTAATTATGACTTTGCAATTATTCTAACTCTGTAATATTCAATTAAAAATCTACAAAAGATAAAAAAGAATTATGAATGATATTACATCATTACTGACGAAATGGTCTCTTTTAGAAAGTCGGATCAAAATAAACCTTCAAAGCAAACCGCTTTTCATTCAAACTTTTCGTATTCTGATTCACAGTCCGACTGGAAGTCTCTGCAGACGCACATTGACTAAAACATTTAAGTATTCAACTACTTTTGTTATAAAACTCTGTTTACGTGACTCCCTGTTGATGTAATTGAAACTCAAAAACATAATATTTACCGAGAAATCACTTATTTACAAACCGTTTGCGTTGTCGTTGTGATCAGACTCTCACTCGCATCTTTACGAGGACGCGATGTATCCTGTCTATACTCTGACAAATAAGTAAATTGAAATAACACAACCTGCTTTTTAACTACTTCTTCTTTTTCTGTTCTTCTTTTTTAATCCATTGCTGGTTATATGCCTTTTCAAGGATATGCCAAATCTACACATGTAAATAAAATTTAAGCGTCTGTCTGTAATATTGAAATAATTAGTTTCTATTAAGCTCAGGGGGTTCTTTGCATACTATTTAGAAATAAACAACCATTTAAAAAAATAGTCTGTCCGTCTGTCTGTCTGGGTTAATCTTCGGAACGGCTGATCCGATTGTTTTATCCGAAAACGTTGTTTTTTAAAACTTGGACATTTTTAAAAAATAACGAAATATTAATAAACTAAATGGTTTTTGATCATCATAAATCTAAATAACGTCACAATAATATATCTTACCCAGGCGGAGCAGGGGCGGCTTTCAATAAATGCGGCTCCATAGTGCAGTGACTAAGCATTTGGTCTGAACAATGCGGGACAAATTATCAATAATTATCATTCCGGATTTTCTTTTATAAAATAAGTGTGACAAACGAGCACACAGTCCACCTGATGATGATAAGTGGATGCTGTGCCATAGACATCTACATCTATCTTTTTGGATGTTTGTCCATGTGCAATCTAGTATGTACAACGCCTCCAAAATCCTTGTGTTAAAAAATTATGCTCAGCCAGCTGGTTCGGTTGACTGTAGAGTACGGAGCTGATAATGAGCAGAAGTATTTTCGAATGAATAAACTTTGACTGCCATTTATCTTTCGTTAGACCCTCGTTCGTTAATTAGGAAGGCACACAGTGTACTGGTGAGTTGAAAACTTTTAACATACCCTTTAATGTCATAAATTAAAATATATAAAAACTTATGCTCTTATATTGTAAAGTTTGACATGTAGTGAAATATTTAAACGTAACGTTATAAAGGGATCAAGACTTTTTCCGCCATATGGGCAACTACTATCTACTACTGAAGATATTAAAAGTAATGTATGAAATCACTACTAGTAACCGATATTTTTATATTGTTAATTAAACCAGTGGAAATCATAAGTCAACCAAAAAGGCTACAGATGCGTTACTACATTGCAGCACCCTGAAAATAAAGATGGAATGCCTCATAATTAAATTATGCTGGCCTCTATACCCTTCAGATTGGAACACAACAGAAAAAGGCAAGAGGTTACCAGTATCCAGAATAACTTCCACCAGATGCATCAAGCAAAAATCAAGAAACTTAATCTTGACTTCTTTATTTGTAGAGATGAGCTTGTAGCTTTGTGTGTCATCTAGTTTTTTACACACTATCTATCAACATTTGCTATTTACTAGCTCGCCTTCTATTAACTAATTGTTGTATAAAACTGCTATATGTATAAAGCAGCAAATAAATATGGTTTTAAGATGATCTGATCATCTATTCTTGAGCTATGCTAGACGACATGTATGTGGTTTAACGACATATACAGACATCACAAAAAGTTTGCGATCAGTTTGCAAAATCGAAATCTTCATTGTTACGGTAGACTATATTATTATAATTTCACCTCTTTTTTAGATTCTTTACTTAAAAATATAGAATAAGAATATAAAACAATAAAACAAATTCAATTGCTTTTCCACATAAAAAAAAATTCAATCCAAGCTTACGCTCATTCATAAATCTGACTTAGTCAATTTTAACGGATTTTAAATATTTTTTCGAGGAAAATTGTGATTGCAAAAATGCCAAGAGGATTATCAGAAGTTTTACGAACAAGAATTGTAACTTTGTGGGAAGAAAGATATTCTATGAGAGCAATAGCATGCAGAGTTGCTGTATCCCAATTCTGTATCGTGGCCACGTTACAGAGGTACCACGGCATGAATAATTTAGCTGACCGATCCCGCAGTGGTCACCTAACTGTTCTGACTACTGTTCAGAAGCGTTATATCAGATTTCTGGCAGCCCGTGACCCAACATCATCATCATTACAGCCTTCACAAGTCCACTGCTGAACATAGGCCTCCCCAAGAATGCCACAAAGCACGGTCCTGAGCCACCTGCATCCATTGACTTCCTGCATGTCTTACCAGGTCGTCATTCCATCTAGTGGGACGCCACTTCTACCCTGCCAGTATGAGGCTGCCACAAGAACTTTTTCCCCATCGGTTGTCGGTTCTTCGAGTTATATGGCCGGCCATTGCCACTTCAGCTTACTAATCCGTTGGGCTATGTCGGTTACTCTATCTCTCTGTCTCTGTCTGGTTCTGCGGATATCCTAATTTCTAAGTTTATCACGCAGAGAACTCGAGCATAGCCCTCTCATAGCTCGCTGAGCGACCTTGAGCGTCCCCATACGGCCAGCAGTGAAGGACCACGTCTCAGATCCATAAGTCATCACTGGCAACACGCACTGGTTGTACAATCTAGTTTTAGGTTTTGAGGTATACTTGACGAAGATGTGTCGTAATTTCCCGAACGCTGCCCAACCAAGTTGAATCCGTCGATTGACCTCTCGGTCGAAGTTGGACTTACCTAGTCGGACTATTTTCCCAGGTAAACACACTCGTCAACAACTTCAAGCTTAGTGCTCCCAACAACCACTGGCATAGGTGTGACATGGACATTAAACGTGATCTTTGTTTTGTTCATGTTCATCTTAAGACCTATCCGTTGGGAGACACTATTGAGATCATTGAGCATAGCGCTTAGGTCCTCCAGTGATTCTGCCATTAGGACTATATCGTCGGCAAATCGAAGGTGGTGATGTACTCGCCATTTATTAATACCGTATCCTTTCCAGTCCAGTAGCCTGAAAACGTCTTCCAATGCAATGGTGAAGAGTTTCGGGGATATAACGTCACCCTGTCTTACACCTCTCGGCAGTTGGATAGGTTTCGTACTCTGGTTCTTTACTCGGATAGCCATCGTAGTCCTACTGTACAAACACTTCAGCACTTCGATATACCGACAGTCAACTTGGCACCGCTGAAAGGATTTAGCACCGCCCAAATTTCGACGGAATCAAAGGCTTTCATAGTCTACGTCTATGCAAGCATAGTGGCAGATTGTACTCTTCTGTCTTCTGTACAATTTGCCGAAGGTGTATATGTGGTCCATGGTACTAAAGCCTCTTCGGAAACCGGCTTGGTTGGGCTGGAAGTCGTCGAGTCTGCGTGCGAGACGATTCGTAATGACTCTCAAAACAGTACGTAGACGCGGCTCAGAAAATCGGTCTGTGTTTTTCAAAGAGAGCGTTGTCGCCTTTCTTGAAGAACAAGACCACCATCGCTTCTGCCACGCCTTCGGGTAGTGCCACCATGGAGGACGGAATTAAAGATCTTCTGAAAGACTTCAAGTACCGGTTTTCCACCCGCTTTCAGAAGCTCCGCTGTAATTCCATCCTCACCTGGGGCCTTACCGTTTTAAGGTGCTGGAGAGCCATTCTAATCTCGCTCAGACTGATGTCCGGGATATCATCGGAATAGTGTCGAATAAGACTCGCTCTTGGATCGTTACTCACACTTTTGTATGGCTCCAACGATGACGCGTACAGCTGCCCATAGAACCTCTCAATCTCACTTTCTCAGGTGTCCCGGAAGAGATGCTGCCACTCGGTCTTCGCGTTGACAGTTGGCTCTTTCTGCAGACAGATTTCTGTCAAAGACTTTGAAGCTCTGGTCCGCTCGATCGCGTCTTCAGTACGAGCTGTATTGAAGTTGCGTAAGTCCCGCCGAATGCATTTGGAGATCTGTCTGTTTAGTTGCCTGTATGCTGCCAAATCTGTTGAAGACTGTAGCTTCATTTCTCGTCTAACAGCCATGGGATTAAGAGTGTGATCTGAGAGTTTTGTGTTCTTCTGCGGCGGGTCTTACAAAACTTAGCTCCGACCGCATGGACATTTCCACGAGCTTGTCATTCATATCGTCCACTGCATTGCAAATTTTCTAGGCACTGAAAACGGTTTTGTAACTTGAGCTGAAAGGTTTCGGGACTTTGGATTAGTGCACGAGGGGGACGGAGCGTTGACTTCATTAGACGAGACCTCTCCAACTTAATGTTTAGGTTCAGTGTGCCTCTAGCCATTCGGTGATCGCTACCAGTTTTCACCCTCGCGATCACTGAGACATCACTGAACAGTTGTCTTCTAGTCGTCATAATGAAGTCAATCTCATTTTTTGTCGAACCGTCGTGGCTCGACCAGGTCCACTTCCTGTGGGGCCGCTTCTGGAAGAAAGAATTCATCATAAAGAGTCCTCTTTCTCCATGAAGGCGGTCAGCTGCTAGCCCCTTGGGTTCCGTTGCCCTATTCCAAATTTCCCTATTTTTAGCTCACCGTTCTCTCTTGTGCCTAGTTTTGCATTGATTTCTCCAATTAACACCGTATAGTGGGTTTTGGAGGAATGCATGTCTTTAGAGATATTCTCATACATTTCCTCCACCTCCTCATCAGGATGTGCCGAGGTTGGTGCGTACACCTGTATGACCTTCGACGAATACCGTTTGGTGATTCTGAGTATAAGGTACGCAACCCTCGTCGACACACTCACAATCTTTACAACGTTGTTAACGAGAGACTTGTGGACGATAAATCCGACACCTCCTTGTGACAGATGGTCGCCCTCCCGGTGATATAACAAGTTGCCGGATTCGAGGATTAACGTGTCCTACCCCTCTCTTTGGATCTCGGATAATCCTATAATATGCCAGTGTAACTTGTCTATCTCTTCTTCTAGCTCCAGGATCTTCTCGTCAGTCTTCAGGGTGCGTGCGTTGTATGTTGCTAGGTCGATTCGTCTTAGGTGGCAACCGAACCTCCACCGGAGATTCTTTGCACCCCCTGCCCCGCCGTTACCATGGTCGCCACCGTAGCCAGGAATAGCGGGGCCACCGGGGACTGGGGGCCGTCTCTTTGTAACTCTCATCATGGGGGGATATTTGCCATAGTTGCCACGCTTGGCGAGCGGGTTGCAACCGCAGTTTTTTTATTTTAATATTGCTGTTATCAGAAGAATGCTGCTGCCCATCTCCTGCTTGTTTCCCATTGTCACCTCTTACGACACCCACGGGAAGACATGGGGTAGTGGATATTCATAACCGCCACTACACTGCGTACCCAACAATCAACACCACTACAATAAAAGCAGTTCGGGCCGCCTCTGAACTTGAAGTTACCACACAAACCATTCGGAATTGCTCACACCAGGCTGGACTACGAGCACGGAGGTCTTGGCGAGCACCTCTGAATTCACGGCAACGTCAGCGACGGAGATTGAAGTGGGCTAGGCTCTGTCATAATGAAGAAGATGAGGAGGAAAACATCTGGCAAAACTGTCTCTTCGTTGACGACTCGCTAATCAGTACTCATACAGAAAACCGACGTGTCCGTATCTGGAGAAGACCTGGAGACTCTGAAAAGCAAATAACTGCCACTGAAACCGTTCAGCAAGGCGGGAATTTGGTGTCCTTTCGGGGTGGAAATATGATTGGAGCTAGAACGCTTTTGATCCCATATCGAGGCTACATGACGACAGATAGGTATAAAACAGTCGTTATTGATGAAACTGTCAGACCATTCCGAGTAAAGCATGGGCACCAATTCGTACTGGCCGATGATAATGCGCTCGCATATCGAGTTCAACGAGTCAACGCTGCTCTCCAAGAATACGACATCACAAGGTTAGACTGGCCTGCCGGCTCACCTGACTTAAACCC
The DNA here is from genome assembly GCA_029286625.1 of Parnassius orleans. NCBI lineage: Eukaryota > Metazoa > Arthropoda > Insecta > Lepidoptera > Papilionidae > Parnassius > Parnassius orleans. The sequence goes on along the minus strand of JAGSMP010000811.1, from coordinate 147,858 downwards.
AATAGAGCACGCGTGGGATGCTTTTAAGCGAGCTGTTTGGAACCGTCAGCCACCTCCTCAGACAGTGCCAGAAATCAGGGAAGCCGCTATTCAAGAATGGGACAGGTTACTGCAAGAAATGCTGGATAACTTAATCCTCAGCATGCCCAGGAGGATCTTCGCATGTGTTCGAGCCAGGAGAGGAGTTATAATCCATTTAATAAAAACCTTCTATTAATAAATTGTTGTATAAGTTTGATTAAATAATCTTTTTTTCATTAAATTTCTGTTACAATTACATTAGGATTGAATTAAGGAAGCTTTAATTTTTAATTTCAAACAGTGTATTTCTATTTAAAAAATGTTATAACATAAACACTTTTTCTTGATAAAGTTAAATTTTAAAAATATATCAGCTTTTACTGGCGATCACATTTTTTTTAATGTGTCTATAATATACTTTTTTAATAGAATTGTTACGATTGCGTTGCGCAGTAATCCGCGATTTCGATTACCCTTCGACTCGAGTTCCTATTAAAAAAGAAAAAAGGAATAAAGAAACATCTTTATTTGAAGTTACATAACACATAATTACACAACATGAATATATTATGTTCAATTATCATAATGCAGCAACAACTAGGCATCTGACTCAGCATTGTGCTGGGGTGTAATAACCACAGCGCGGATATTTAGCCGGTGCCCTATACAAGAATTTGCGAGCAGTCGCCAAACATATTTTGTCTTTTAGGAAAGTAAATAAAAATTGAGAAAATAAACACTAGAATAATATAGAAAAAACTTATAACAATAATACTAAAATACAATGCACAAAATAAACACTGTTTTTAAACAGTGTTTAGTTTGTGTTGAGCGGCTCCGTGGCGCAATGGGTTAGCAATGAGTTGTAGTGCTGGGGGCCGCGGGTTCGAATCCCGCACGGAAAAAGTATTTGTATAGCCTACAAATAATTGTTCCGGGTCTGGATGTTTGTACTTGTGTAATTTATGTGTGTAAACTGCCTCCATGATACAGGAGAAAATCCTAGTGTGGGTATAACGTTAAAAAAAACAATAAATAACAATTTTTTTTTTGTTTTGTATTGTTTTTTTTGCACGCAAATCCTTATTGGTTCATAAACCACAAATCGCAAAAAATAACACTAAATAAAATATATTTTCATCAAGGATAACAAAATGTCATGAACTGCAAAAACCTTGAAATATTATTATTTAAGCAACCTGACAGCTACGGCAGTAGTAAAAAGTGACATCCTTGTCCTTGCCCTGCTACGTCATACATAACCTATGGTTAAGAGTAACCCTTCATCATGTCTACTTTAAAATTACATAATATAGCAATCACTAAAACTAGAAACTACAGATGCAGACCTTGACTGGAAAAAAAACAAATATTTATTTAATTTTTATTACTATTCTTTTCTTTTATTAAGATGGCACCTTGATCGATATCCGCCAGGGAAACACCAATATCATGTATTAGTATAAAAATAGTGAAAACTCTATTGTGTACACATTTAACAGCATAAGTTCCAATCTCGACCTGTTCATGGAGTCAAGATAATATATGGGACACGGTGTATTCCGGAACTTTCCGTTGAACTTGCGCGCAGTCTGCTTTGTATTTTCATATTACACCAGTAATATCATAATACACAACTATTTAAAAGCTTTCTTACTTGATGTTTTGTTATAAGAATTACAACAATGTAAATGTTTTTTTTTTTATAGATTTGAATTGAACGAACGAACTTACAGTTCACCTGATGATAAGTGTATGTTGTAGCCCATAGACTTCTACATACATCTATTCTCGATTAATAATCAAAATGCAGATGCGTGGTCACCCCGCGGACTAAGATGGAATTCCTCGTTTCTAGTAAAAAGGATATCCGGTTCTAAATACTCACCACGCAAAGTTCTAGAGATATCAACATACATTTCCTCCACCTTCTCATCGGGATGTGCCGAGGTTAGAGCGTAAACCTGTATGACCTTCAACGAATACCGTTTGGTGATTCTGAGTAAAAGAATGGAAGAATAATACACGGTGTTTATTATCCTAAAACCAAAATTATTATAAATAAAAAATGTGATCAATAATCCCCGACAAGACCTGACAAGTTTATTTTATTTTAAATAATGCAATTAATTAATTGAAAAGGTTTTGTTGACTAATTTTGATTATCCTTCACAAAAAATAAAAATAAATGGCTAAATGTGTTGCTGAGCGCAAAACTCGCGAAGGGCTGGACCAATTCGGCAATTTTTTTTCAAATATTCATTGTAGTCCGAGGAAGTTTCTTATGAAGAGAAAAATGGAAAAATTGCACGGAATAACTGTGGGCAAAGCAGTTGGGTATGAATTCCAAAAATCTCAAATCAACTACATATCCTGAGTAACAATATTTAATAACAAAGGGAAGGCCATCATTATTCATTTTATAAATTGTTATGTCAAAGAAGAATTTGTAGCGGCAGCGCGCGCGTGCAAAACTCTAGAGGCGAAGGATGTTGGATTTGGAGGCAATCGACAGCGCGTTTTCGTAAATGATCATTTAACTCCAGAGCACAAAAACTTCAAACCAAAACAAGGACCTTAGCAAAAGACCGAGGTTATTCTTACATCTGCGTCAAATACGGAAAAATTCATATAGTTAAGAATGATGCTTTGCCGGTTTTAATTATTACAAAAGAGGCCGATTTAAACAATATAGCTAAATTTATGTTTTATTAATGTCTTTGTTTATTAATTATTTTAATCTTATTACCTATTCTTACCTCTGTGTAATTAATGTTTACACTAGGATTTTCTCCTGTATCGTGGAGGCAGTTTACAAACATAAATTGTACAAGTACAAACATCCAGACCCGGAACAATTATTTGTAGGCCATACAAATACTTGTTCGGTGCGAGATTCGAACCCACGGCCCCCAGCGCTGCAACTCATTGCTAAGCACCTGCGCCACGGAGCCGTCTAAAAAAAATTTACAAAATGCTTTCTACCGCTCCCTTACCTGCTTCGTTGACGCATCGGTATTCATTAAAATTGCCGACCGGTTATCAGTCGCTCGCTTCTGTTGACGGTCGCTTAAGTATGCAACACATTTTGCTCTCATTAGGTGATACAGTTTTATTCTTGAATAAAACTACCCTTACGGATTCTATCGCGTTTAATTATACTTATTTTTAAATTCCCGACGTTTCTGGTAATTTACAGCACCCATGGTCACGGGCGACTGAAGTGATTGACGTCCCGATGTCAGAGTTACCTCGTAGTACCTTCAGCTTTTTTAATTATTAGCTTTGGTCCGATCTACGCAGAATGAACTTACTGTGGCTTGAAGTCTTGCAGTGGTATGTTTGAGTTTAATTTTAATTTTATTAATTACAGCCACCCAGCCTAATTTCAATAGAGAGGGACTCTATTGAAATTAGGATATTTTTAATTTCAATAGCCTCACATATCATCCTTGGCAGGAATCGATGTTCTTTCGCGAGAATTTGTGCTCTATCAAATCTAATGTAATGGCGGGGGCCGTCTAGGATATGATCCCAAACTGCAGACTTTCCGGAACGTTGGTGCTTCACGTCAGCTATGTGTTCTTTTACGCGGGTTTTGACAGATCGCTTTGTTTGTAAAATATATTAGACACCACATTCACAATCAAGCTTGTACACTCCTGCATCTTGTAGAGGGATATTACACTTGACGGGTGGTAAAAATTGACAAATCTTCTTTGGCGGCTTGAAGTATGTTTTAATGGAAGCACGCTTCAAGATGTAGTCAATTTTGAAGCTTGCTTCAATAATGCAATGTCAGTGACACCTCTGACATATGGTAGTACCGCAGGCACATGCTCGACTGTGTCCGGCTCCACTCAGTCATTGTGACGTAGGCGCGGGACCCGAAGCTTGTTGTCGTGCAGAACCTGCTTGACGTGCTGAAGCTCGGCGGTCAGGTGTTTGCTGTCACAGATCCCTCGTGCTCTCTGTAACAAAGATTTGCCCACGGTAGCTAACTGTGAAGGATGATGGTGAGATTCACCGTTTAAATATCGGTTAGTATGGGCCTTTTTTCGATACACAGTGTGGCCTATAGTGTTGTTAGTATTTCGGATGACTAACACTTCTAGGAAAGATTATTTGCCTCTTACTCCATAGTAAATTGAATTTTAGAGTTTATGGAATTAAGATGTTCTAAAAATGCAGTTTACTTTGTCTGATGGTAAAATTGTGAAAGTGTCGTCTACGTACCACTTGTAGAACCTTGAAGTTACAGGTGCAGTAAGCAGGGCTTTCTCCTCAAAGTCCTCCATGAATATATCGGCGACAATGGGAGATACCTATGTTTATATGTTTATATATGTTTTATTCTTTCCACCCGTTTGTGAATACTATATGCTATCTTATTATAGTCTTAGTGAATTTTTAAATAATGGTGCATTGTTTATTAGTTTAATTAACGAGTTTTTGAAATATAACAGGAAATATACACATTTTCATTATAGTATAACTATTTCGGTAATAGATTAGCTTAAAACTGGCTGTGCTGCATAATAATAGTGTAGGTGTATGGTGTGGTAGTGACAACCTAAGAATATATTATCAGAACGCAAGAGGGTTGCGCACTAAAACGGACATATTTTATTGTAATATTCTCATATGTGATTATGAAATAATATTAATAACGGAAACTGGGCTCTGGAAAAAAATAGTGATACGGAATTATTTCATAACCGATACGTTGTATGGCGGCGTGATAGAAATTACACAATTACTGGTCAGAAATACGGTGGTGGTTTTTTGATTGCGACGCGGAAGGTTCTAGAAATTATTCCGCAGCCTTTCTTTCATTCAAGCGCTAAGGACCTATGGTTAACTTCGTATTTTCACCATAGCACCCGTAAAAAACACGCGAATATACATACTTGTGTCTTATACTTAAAACAAACAACAATCGGAGTCTCAGTTTTGCTGCTCAACTTCAAAATTATTTATTTGCACACGTTTAGCGACATTGTCATGAGTCACTCGGACGATAGGTTTTTATTAGTCGGTGACTTTAATCTTAGTGATATTTCTTGGATGCCACACATCGACGCCGCCGACGGTTCATTTTTAGGTACAAATATTCGTTGGGGAAATGAAACTTTATTAGAAGAATAAGAATTAAGTTCACTAAATTTGAGACAATTTAATGGCATAGAAAATGCCTATGGCAAGATTCTCGACCTTGTTTTTTCTAGCGACGCTGTAACCGTTCGCGATATAAGTTGAGATCCTCTTATTCCTTTTGATGCTTACCATGTTGCCTTTTTAATATATTTTGATTACGTTGATTTTGGGTAATTAAAGAGCAATTATTGCCTTAAGTTTTTATATCATAAAGGTAACTATGAATCAATAAATGGTGAGATTGCTAATATTCAATTGGGTGAAGTTATGTCTCCGTTATCGCTAGATGAATCTTTGCAATATTTTTATAGCACATTCACGTCACTTAGAAATAAATATATCCCCTCAAAATTAATTGTTGCTGACACTTATCCTAAATGTTATGTAGCGCCACTTAAAAAAGCTATTAAAGAAAAACATAAATTTTTACGTAAATTTAGGATCCATGGCCGTAGGCATGACGAAGAAACTTATAAGCTATTGCGTGAGCGTGTAATAAAATTAGAAAAGTTAGCATCCATAAATATTACAAAACTTCTGTTAAAAAATCGATTAGTACAAATCCTAAACACTTCTGGTCGTATGTTAAACAAAAATCAAAATCACATTCAATACCTAGTTGTCTCAGATTTGAAGGTGCTGTAATGAAATCTGGTGAACTTATCTGCTTTTTCAAACTAATTTCGTTCCAATTTTTTGGTGATAGTAATACTCAGCTGTCCAAAAATTATTATAATGATTCTCCAGCGTCGTCTCAGTTGAGTGTTGATATCACCTCAATCGATATAAACGAAAATACGGTCAAGAAACTGCTTGAAACGTTGGATCCAACGAAATCTGCTGGTCCTGATAACCTTCAAGCTCATTTTATTATTAATCAGCGCATAAAATTGTGTACCTGTAACTATTATGTTTAAAAAGTCTCTTAGTACAGGTATTGTTCCTTCTATCTGGAAGCGCGCATTTATCACGTCCATAGCGTATTTTTCATGTCCATAAAAAGGGTTCCAAGACCGAAGTTACTAATTATTGACCGATTTCCAAGTTATGCATAGTATCTAAAGTGTTTGAACGAATTATATATAATCAGTTATACGCGGCTCTAAAACATTCATTTAATCCGACTCAACGTGGGTTTTTAAGAGTACGCTCTACTGTTTCAAATCTTGCGCTTTTTAATGCATTCTTGACTGAAGCAATGTACAATCGCCACCAGGTAGATGTCGTTTATACCGATTATAGTAAAGCCTTTGACAGAATACAACATAATTTTCTATTACTGAAACTGTTAAAGATCAATATAAATGGCGGTCTACTTAGGTGGTTTACATCTTATATAAATAATCGGTCACAAGCTGTTGTCGTCAGCAATACATATCGAGATGGTTAACTGTTCCAAGTGGAGTGTCACAGGGCTCACTACTGGGACCGTTATTATTTGTTATTTTTATCAATGATACTAACTATTACCTAAAGAAAGCTCGCTTATTATGTTTTGCTGAAGATATGAAGCTCTTTTTGAAAATAACATAGATTGATGATGCTGAGGTTTTACAAGAAGATCTGTCAAATCTAGAGCGTTATTGCGACCTAAACTAATTAGATTTGAATCCTCCTAAATGTAGATATATGTCCTATAGTCGCAAATATAAACCGGTTCTCTTCCTCTATAAACTAAAGCTGAAAATCTTATAAGGGATTCCATTGTTAAAGATCTTGGTGTTTTTCATGATTCTAAGTTAATATTTAACGCTCACTTAGGAAGCATTATAGCCAAATCTTCGAAAGCTCTTGGATTTTTGATACCTAACTCTAAGGATTTCACTAAGCCTAAAAATCTTAAGATCATATATTCTTCTCTTGTAAGAAGTAACTTAGAGTACGCATCACAAATCTGGAATCCCAGATATGTAACATATATGACCCAACTTGATAATATTCAAATAAATTTTATCCGTTACCTCTGGTATAGAACCAAAGACTATCGCTATAGCTCTGATAGTTATATTGGCTATTGTAAAAAACATCACCTACTTCCTCATGCTAAACGCCGTCTGATTGCTGATCTCACTTTTCTGTTAAAGATAGCATGTAGTACTAATGATTGTCCTGAGCTTTTGTCTCAATTACATCTTAGCTGTCCTGCCAAACCTCTTAGACACAACACACTTTTAAGTATTCCGTTTGCATCTACAAATTATAGGCAAAATACATTTATTTGGCGAGCGAGAAATAATTTTAACAGGTTAGTCAAAGAGTTTAACTTCGTTTTGTTTAACACTAGCGCTGCGTCAGCCAAGCGCATACTTAAGAATTCATTTTTCGCATGTATTGATATTATATTTTGTATATTTATATTGCACCACCTACCTAGTATTCATTGTTTTATTCCTTTAAACCTTTGGTTGCCTGGGAGAGATCGCTATGTGATAAGGCCGCCAAATTGTACATAAAATCTGCTTTTTATGTCATTTGTATATTTGTTTGTGGTGTACAATAAAGTATATTCATTCATTCATACATGTTATATCAGTTAAGCCCTCATTTCGCATAAGTATGTTAGTATTGGATACTCTTGGGTGTTGAATCGCGTTTATCATTGTTGTAAATTCACCTTTGTACCTATTAGTGAGAACCTTTAATTGGCTTACTTTAGTTATTAGTATTATCTATTCTAATTATGATAGCTGTTGGCCTTCTAAATAAAAAAAAAATTATCTAAACTATTAAGAGGAAACTCGCACGTGGAAGAGTTGATGTTGTACATGCAAATGTCAACGAATCACGACTAGTGAGAATCGTAAGATGATAGTCTGTCATCTGGTAGAGTAAATGATAATTGATGGCTCTGGAAAATTAGATTTAAGATTGTAAATTTTTTGAAGTGGAGAAATATGAGCTTCATCTCACAACTATAACTAACCACACACTACACTATACTACATATTCAACATTTTACGAGTGGCACGGGGCATTACATTTTAGTCCTCAGGGTTGACAACGCCTTTTCAATCTGTAGCAGTTTGACCTTGAGATCGTAAATGTCCATGGGCCATAGTTTACTTACCATCACGTTGATGTAAAAAAAAGCTTACGGAACAATAATACAGTGTGATATTAAAGTTGGCTTGGTGCCCTTGACCAATCGCTCTCTATTGTTCGCCAACACTTGAAAGTCAGAGGTCTGGAAATGATCTGAGCAAATGACACTGTTTTTTGTGGGAAGCCAGGTAAGCCTATCATTACAAAAGTACTTCCATATATTCTTTAAACTCCGATCTTTAGGAAATCTGCAATAAATAAATAAAATAAAAAATATGGTCGAAATTCACACATAGTCATTTTAATATGATGTATTATTACTCGTAAGTATTGTATTATATTTAATTAAATGCAATTTTAATATTAAACTATATTATAATAAAGCTCACATTAAATAAATCAGAAAACAATCTCAAAAATTATTATATGCACAAGAGACATGGCTGCATGAGACCATATTTGCCGTTGCCATTTTTATCGATAACTATTTACAAACTGGTATATCAAAACTATCGCTCCGTTACAGCAAAAATTCGGATACAGACTCAGATCAGTCGCTCGACCGAACCGCATATTGTATGAGGGCGAGCGACCTGTATGTAAACAAATCCGAAACAACACGACCGTTACTATGGCAACTATGGACTGTTATTATTGTAATTTTTGAGATTAAAAAGAATAAATCGTACTACAGAAACAGAAACTTTTTATTCAATATAGATTATAAATAATACTTATTGAAAGTCACTCTTTTGTTTAATTATCACTGGTTCGAAAAAAAACCTCTGTCCTGAGAAGAACCAGCAAGAAACCCAGCGGGACTTTTTTTAAATAACAGCTTACAATCATGTATGTTAAACAATTAACCACACAAAACAAATTAGAAATAGCTTGGTAGCGATCACCTCATTCCCAAGGGTTATTATCATCCATAAATTCCATAATATTATAATAACCCTTTTTATACAAACTTTCTTTAATAAAGTTTTTGAACTTTGAGCAGGTCAAATTTTGTATATTTTCTGGGATTTTGTTGTAAAAGCGTATACATCGCCCCAAGAATGAATTACTGACTTGGTGTAGTCGAGTAACTGGTACTACTAGCTTGTGTCTGTTCCTTGTATTTACAGAATGAACATCACATATTTTTGTATAACTACTTTTATTTTTGTGTAAATCGTACATTATATTTTCATAAATTTATTGAGAAGCCAAAGTTAATATTTTAATTTCCTTAAATTTTTGTCGGAGCGACTCTTTAGGTTTTAAATCATAGATTGTTCTTATGGCCCTCTTCTGTAAAACAAATATAATTTCAGTGTTAGTCGCGTACCCCCATAGCAAAATACCATACGACATTATGCTATGGAAATAGCTAAAGTAAACAAGTCTAGCTGTAAGCTGGTAAGATTTCTAATCTTTTTACAACATATGCTGCAGAACTAAGTCTGCTTGCTCATTTTGATATATGGGGGCTCCATTGAATCTTCGCGTCTAGTGTTATTCCAAAAAAAATGGTATTATCGACAAGACTCAGTTCCTCCCCATTTAATATTACATTATTTAAATGCTTCACATTTGTAGTCATGAATTTCATACATTTCGTTTTAGTGCCATTTAAATGCAAGTTATTAACATTACGAGTAAACCAATTTACTAATTTAGATATAGCATTATTTACTTCGTCATATTTTAATGATTGTCGTTTTAATTGGAATAATAATATAATAACTAATATTAATATAACTAAACACCTACTGAGGTCATCCCTATTTTAGTTGGTGCCACAGGCACGATCGCTAAAAACCTACATAAATACTGCAATAAATTAGACTCTCATAAATGTTATACAGAAGCAACCAGCAATTCATTCAGTAACAATATTGTCAAAAGTTTTGGGTTATTCTATATTTGTGAGTCAGGACTCTGAGCCTACCTTTCCCTAAGGTTCATGGGCGGGGACTTGGAGAATACCGGGTTTATCTCAAGAAGACCAAGAAAAAATAATTACTTACATATGAAAAGTAACGCCATCTTTTTGTAAATTTGCCGTGGCAGATCTATGTTTGCAGCAAAAAACTGAACAATTTGGCATTTTTGTAGGACGTCGATTCAGTCGCGCAACTAAATTTAGTCTAGTGAGCAGTGTGGTTGCAACTAGTTTTATTGTAAACATAGGGCCGCTATGTCATATATGGACTTATACTTTGGCACAGGGGAACGCCTGCGTACGGCTCCTCCCGTCCGGTACGTCAGCGGCCCGTGTTGCTTTATGTTTTCAGTAGATTCTCCATAGATTTAGTATAAACTGACGTAAGGATAGATTGGCAATGCAAAAGAGAAAGAGCATAGTGTACGCGTATGTTAGAGCGAGAAAGATAGGCAAGACCATTCACGTACACGCTATCGACCTGTGTCGGCCTGGCGTCGTCAACAAAACACATCCCGCTTGTATTTGAAAAATCTCAGGTTTTAAAGTAAAAATTAGTGTTTGATAGACGTAATTAATTATGACTAGGTGCGTAGTACCTAAATATAACTCACCTCAGAAAGAAATCCTTCAGCTTAATGCTGTGTTGCGTATGGTGAGTGTAGGAAACCGGAGACCCATTTTACTGAAATTGAGGCATTCTAGAGGGTAAGGGGTGACAACGCATCTGCATTGATTCTTAGTCGATGATAGATGTAGATTTCTATAGGTCACAGCATCCAATTACCATCACGTGAACTGTGTGCTCGTTTTTCACCATTTTTCTATTAAAAAATCCTGTTTATATGCAACGGATTGAAGTAAAAGTATACCCCCTTAAAAGCAACAAATTCTAATTTACAAGTTGTCGCTCTTTGACACGCAGGTGAATTTACCGAGTACCGAATTAATTTAACTTAGCTGCTGGGCGAAGTTTGCCTGTCGAGAGCGGGGAACATTGTGGGGAAAACAGGACTTATTTGTCATTTCATCATAGTTTGGACGTTATTTTTAATGTTTGTATATGTATTTTAATGCTTTTCCATATGGTAGAGCCATGCTGCAGCTATATTAATAGTATAGTTGTAGCACGAATGGGTCGGCTCGACCGGGGAAGGACCACACTCTCACAGAATACCAGCGTAAAATGGCAGTTCAATTCTGCCGTTTCGTATGGTGAACCAGAGATCCTTTTCACTGAAAATGAGGCTTCCCATCTCAGTTCTCTTGGGTGGCAACGCATCTGTATTTTGATACTTAATCGGGGACTACCCATAGCAGTACAAGACGTACTTTTGAAGCTGTTCCACATCACATTTTGTTTTTAATATTCGATTCTGTGTGTAGCAGAGATAATGTAAGATAAAGATAAATCTTGTGATAACATAAGTCGTGTTACTATCCGCATTACTTTGTATACTGGATAACCTTTGTGTAATCTGCACAACGATAAAGGCGTGAAATAACGTCTTTAGTTTGACGGCTTAATTATACCACCAAGTATCCGAAGTTACTAAGAAAACTTCCGGAGCCGCCATAACGACACGTTCTTCATACGGAAAGTTTTATCTTTGAATATAAAAGCTACTTAAGTAGGGTTTATAAATTAATCTTATTAATTCTAAGTAAGCTTACATTCGTTTTTATATAATAAGGGTGACAAACGAGCACACAATCCACTTAATGGTAAATGCTATAACCATAATATAGCTGCAACATGGCTCTACCACGTATAGATAGCCTGCCAAGTGTGGTGGCTATTACGGTAAACCTCCTTCATCACAATTAAAAAAGAAGAATATTATTATTACATTAAAATAAATAGTTTTAATAAAATATTATATAGATTTTAAAGTTTTGCCAGTAATTGAAATCACATTTTCGCTATAAATAGTATTTTCTGAAATATAAATATTAAAATAAATCCCAGTGCATAAGACTATATCAGGTGGCAGCGGAAGTTAATTACGAAGCGCGCGCGAGTCTGGTACAATCACGATGCGAACATTAACTGGCTGCACGCCAGCTCGTTCTGGCAAGTTATATTTATCTTACAACCTGTTTGATCACAGTCTTCCAAAACACGGGTAAATATTATCTCACCATTGTTATATAAATATGACCCCATTATTAGTGTACAAATGGTTTATACTTAATTGCATAAAATATTATACTGTAAATAAATGTTAAAAAAGTCCTGCTCGGTTTCTTGCTGGTTCTTCCCAGGACAGAAATTGTGAGATGTTGAACAAAAATGATCCTATTCTATTCTAGTGAATAAAAGGTAGTAGGAAAAAATGTAATGGTAGAAAAGCTTCTAGATTATTCAAAATATTTCGAGTACGTGAGCTAGGTACTAAGGAATAATTGGAAAAATTCTTGATAATTATCCTTTGCAAAACTGAAATATATTTATTTACTATATTTAATAGAGTACAATAGAACATTTTTATTAAATATATACTACAAGTAGTTCTTATTGAATGTAATTTTTTAATTTTTTTACTTATTCGAAAATCAGCCCCTGTCCTGGGACTTTTTTTTAACGTAAAGTTATACAATAAAAACACAAGTTGTAGAAACTACTTACAAATCTAAAAAATATATTTATCATATCAGTGATTAAGTTATATAAAGAAGAGTGCTAATTCGCCTATCATTTGTTTGTTCTCGAGCATGGAAATACTAGAAGTATTTTCACATATTATGTATGTCAAACATGACTAAAGTGAGATAAAGCACTCGTACGTAGTATCTGTGCTACGTGCGTAGACGCTACTCCTAGTGCGTAGACTCTACGGGTCGGCATCAGTAGTGCCGTCGCTGTGTTGGTGATAAGAGAGATTAGTCTTTTCCCGCATAGACACTAAGTATAGCCATTCAGTGAGGAAATGCAACTTGCGTTCTTGAAGACTGATATATTAATTTTAGTTTTTATTGTTGTAAAAATGTTATAAAAAATTATCAATACTTCTGATAAAGATGTATTGTAGCTGATGTATTGATGTGTGTGTAATTTAGATTAAAGTTAAACAGTATAATATTAATCTTTTTACGATTTTGCGGCCTCCATCTTAATACCACCTAAACTATATATTATGTTCATAATATTATGTATTTATATAGTTGTACGAGTACATGACTTCTAATAGGAAGCTATAGTTCTCGTTGCTTTCCAAGCTACCTGGAGTGCACACAGTTCAGTATGTAATTTATTGCTTCATTATTAAGATGAGTTCATATCCGAATAACGGTAAGAATACACGACAATTATAGACACTAGATGCTAATTAAATATGGAATTATATATCGACTCCGAATAACATATAGGTTAACTATTACGAAGTGTTGAACATATCGTACATAATGTATGCAATTTGTGACACCAGTGTCTCGAATTTCAAACTAGTGAACGCAATGCTTTATTTGCGTTCTTTGTTTTTTACCTTCTAGACTGATGTCGACTCATCAAATTACTTATTGCGTAATCGACGACGTAATTTGTGTATTAGTGCCATCGTGTATCCTTACCGTAACGGAGTAATTTATTGTCAATTTACTACTTCACTTTACCTGACTGTCGTCAAGCGCAAGCCGCTCAGTATGAGATTGAACACAAGTAAATTGAGCATTTTGCAAACCGCTCAGTGAATCTCAATACTCTTGTGTTCCCATCTTCTTAAAAAAAATTGAAACAGTGATTTTTGATTTAGTTATTGTGACTTATTTATCATCGTCATAGTCAGCCTGCGGCAGTCTACTACTTTACATAGGCATCTTCCAAGGTGCGCCACTTAGCCCGATCTTCAGCTCCATGCATCTTGTTGTTGCCAGCCGCCTTACGAAGATCGTCGCTCTTTGTCTATCACTATCGCTAGCTTTGTCTTATTTACTGTAATTTAATTTTCTATTGCTAAAATAACTCATCATTTCAGATTCACAAACGGGTATGTCAATATCTAAAGCAACTTTATACACATCAGCTATAAAGCTTGAAGGAGTGCTTCTGGTGTGACTTAAGTGTTTTGTGTATAAAGCATTGATCACATAAGTAAATACACATACTTCTGTACTTCGATTTTTAATTTCTTTTTCATATGTTTAATTTTATTGAATGTGTATTAACTATTTTTTATAGAAGGCAAATGAGCATGGACTCACCTGATGGTAAGTGACTACCGCCGCCCATGAACAACACCTTTCCAGGGGATTGCGGTGCGTTGCCGGCCTTTTAGAAGGGTAGGCTCTTTCTTAAAAGGTCCTAAGTCACATCGGTCCGGAAAAATCGCTAGTGGTAATCGATTCCACAAGGAAGTTGTGTGAGGAAGAAAACTTCTTCAAATCGCACAGTGGTGGACCGTCAATCATCCAGAGTGGTATGGATGGTATCGCGAGTTTGTCGCAATGTGCGATGGTGAAATTGAGCGGTAGGAATTAGTCCGAACAATTCTCAGAGCACTCCCGTGGTACATGCGATAAATTACGCAAGAGATGCAACAACTCTACGCAGTGGCAATGAGTCAAGCCGATAGAAGAACTCGGTCGTCGACGATTCGAACCGCTCTGCGCTGGATGCGGTCAAGTGAAAGGAGCTGCCACTGGGGAGCCCTGCCAGAGATGGAACAGTATTCCATGTGGGGCCGAACCTGCGCCTTGTAAAGTTGCAAGCGGTGTACCGGCATGAAATACTGTCCTCTCTGAGCACGCTAGCTTCAGGGGGCCAACTAAACAATAACTGAGCATCTTAAAGTATTAAAGTTTAAGTATAGAAAATAATTATTTGACTATAATTTAATTAATAAAATATTCATCATCATCATCATTACAGCCCAAGTCCACTGCTGAACATAGGCCTCCCCAAAGAAAGTCACAAAGCACGGTATCCTTGTTGGTAATAAAATATACCAACACGGATATCACATAACAAAGTCATCATTAAACTAGCTGTTATACACATAAGACCTGTAAACACTCACCTGGGTAACTTTCAAGCTACTCGACGTTGACCGGGTCTAGTATGATGTATCTTCTGGCCAAATTTGTCCACTATTTTCTGTTATCCACAGGTCAGATATGAAAAAATGCCTTAGTATTCGAAGGAACAGTGAAAAGAGATCTTATCTACTGACGATAACGGAACGCGCACGTATGTAATGTGTACCGTCAAAGCGTTATTGCTTGCGTTGACGGGGAAGTTGTCCGTTACTAGTGTTGCGAGTGTAGTTGAAAAAGATTCTCGCTTATAAGTTAAAGAGTGCTTGCCAATAAGAAAAAATTTATTCGCAAATATTTTTCGTAAGACGAAATATTTTTCTTTTCAAATTTCACTATATTTCTAGTTACAAAAAATTATACAAAATTTGTTTAGAAAATATCATACATAGAACACTCAAAATAATTAAAATAAACCGTGATTCACCTGTAAAGCGCGGTAACTATAAATAAATACTCGCCTATTAGCAATTTATGGAGGAGGCTATAGCCGATAAGAAAGGAAGGTTTTCCAAGAAGAACGATCTATATTCTACATTTTATATTGTTCTCTTTTACCAAATAAGTAATACATATATATTTAAAGGTAGCGGAGCAAACCTAATAAATAAATCGTGTAATTTTCTTCGTGATCTCATGCGTGTGTGGGACTCTGACGTTATTTGAAAATCAGGACACGTTCTGTCACTTCGGTGCTGATATAATACTAAAACAGATGATAAAAACACAGAGTACTTAATTTTTGTGTTAAAATTATAAACTTTTCTTTAATAATTTGACCCACAAGTAAGCACTTAAGTACATTGAAACATATTTTATTTATTTATAATTTTTTTAAAGAATTTTTGAGGAACTGTGCATCGGACCAGGCTGCATGGCTATCACGGTTGACTGTCATCAAAAAGGGTTTTATAACGTTAGTGACAGAGGATACTGCAAGTAAGCAAAATCAGAATGCTATAGGATTAAATATTCAGTTTAAACAATATTTTAATTAAAATTAAAATTTAATTTCAAACAAGTCATTTCTATATGGATAAAAAAATCTTTGTTTCTAAATAGAAAAGAACTTAACTGGAAAGAAGTAAATCAGTTAAGTTCACATCAAGTTGCTTTATATAACTCTCTTTCCGTAGCTAATCTCTGTCTCATTTATATCCCTGCCACGTGTCGGCCGCCCACAAATTATTCATGAATTATTTTGGAAAACCTTCAAGTCTGTCAACATTTAAAGAATATTATCTTTATTTATCTTTGTCAGCCTGTAAAAGCACATGGATTTGGACATTCATTATATGTAGACCAGTCATAATCGCTACACTTGACGGTAACATCATCGCACATGTTAGCATACAATCCATCACTATGTCTGCTCTTTTGGATGACATTAGAATCAATTAAGTAAAAAACCAATAGAACCTTATGATGCCTGCTAGATTGACTCCAACTCTTCCACATTTTTATGTTAAAATTTAAGCAGTCTAAACGTTAAAGGGATGTTTCTTCTTGTGCAATTTATATTCGTAAGCTGCCTCCACGATACAGAAGAAAACCCTAATGCGAGGGTAACGTTTTCTAAAAAGAAGAAAAATAAGAAGATGAAGAAAGGAAAACTTTGCTAAAGGAGCGAGACTTGGTAATGATGGCAAGTCCTTATGCTTAATTTAATTCCTCCATACAGAGCTAAAGCAAAAGCGGTCGATGTTAAAAACTGGAACGTTAAAAAATGTAATGAATAGCATTGGTTAATACTGAAAATCTTGTTCTTCATCAACCCGTAAGAGATAACAGTTGGACATGAACATCTCCCGTTGTATTTGCCTTAGTTGTTACGCTTGGTAGGCGGAGTGACGATTGCAGAACCAGACGTCCCGCATCTTACATGAATCTCACCGGTCTGGATATTTTACAAACAGGGTCAACCAGATGGTAAAACGGCATCTATCCTAAATCCCGTATGTTTCGGACGGATACCTAGGAAGACGGCGACGGCCACAACTGCTGCAATATCGAAGACATGTGAAGTTCGCCAACACGTTTTGGGGCAGCACAGCGTATATTTCCTTGCCCTAAAAGCTTCTCAGAAGTAAAAGGAGGCCTGTGCCCAGCAGTGGGACGTATATAGGCTGTAACTTTAACTTTTTATAATTACATATTTTAAATATCTTTGCTTGACATAATAATATGGAACATCTATTACAAAAAAACTTGAACTAAAAACTAAAGTAATCGTACAGTCCTACTCCCCACGGTATATTGTTAAGAAAGCTGGCTGCATTTTCGAAAAACTTGGAGATTTATGTTGAAACAAAAAAAGTATGTTCTATGTTATCTCTTTGATTATCTTAAATCTAAAAAACGCCACGTTAATAAATCCTAACCAGGCGAAATCGGGGCGGGTCGCTAATACATAATATTGTTTTTGTTTGTGAAATTCGAACCAAGATTAATTTACATTCCTATCTATAAAATGCACAAAGCAACATCAACCACACCGTGTCGAACAAGTTAAAGGTAGCGGAGCATGTCGGCCTGCGGGCGCGCGAGGGAACTTTATTTGCTGTACTTATTAAGAGCTTCGAACAACTTACAAGATATTATATATGCATTAATTAGAAAACTTTGTTTATAAAATTTACAAAAGTAAGATATGATAATTAATAATTATCATATCTTACTTTTCATAAATTAACTAAATTACAAAAGTAAGATATGATAATATTTCACTATTTTACATAATTTCACTATTTTGCCTCTAAATGCAACATCACAACTTCTACTCTGCTGACACCAGGATCGACCTTATAGCCGTCTCCTCCGTTGAACACGTTGTCAATTATAGACAATTCCCTGCTTCTGGATTTTCACGGCATGACATGCTTTTCCTGTCATATAAATTAAAGTCTCCCAAGCCTTTATCCGTATCTATCGCTATTCGAAGTCTTGCTAGACTAGATATGAACAAGCTTAAGTGTGATGCGGATGCTATTAACTGGTCATCTGTATACTGCTTCCACAGTTGATGAAAAAGTCGACTTCTTTAACAGCAACATATTAGGACTGTATAATGAACATGCCCCTAAGCGTGTCGTTCGACAGCGTCCTCCTGTTCCATGGATCACGACTGGGGTAAGAATGGCTATGGCAAAACGCGACAGAATGTTTCGTGCTTTTAAGAAGAATCGCACTGATATAAAGTGGCAGGCATATAAAACTGCGAGAAATCGATGTAATCAGATGGTGAGACTGCTAAACGCCGATATATCCACGAACAAGTACTTAATTCATCTTCGGCTGATATGGAAGTTTCTCAAAACGCTTGGATATGGTAAATCGCAATTTGACTATAATAGCATCACCTTTTCTCCCGACGATTTTAATCGTCATTTTCTCTTCTCAAATAGTTTCTGATAATTCTAGAGCTAATGCTATCTCATTTATATCTTCCATGCCTCCTTATTCTCAAGAAACTTTCACTTTTTCTCCTGTAGACGAAGGCGAGATACAAAAGCACTTTCTTCTATTAAATCGAAAGCCATTGGTTGTGATGATTTGAGTAGGGTAATGGTTATGCACGTGTTGGATGCTGTTTTACCCGTGATAACTCATATCATTAACTCTTCGCTGACCAATGGTGCTTTCCAACTCTGGCGTAAAGCCTTTATTATTCCTATTCCTAAATCGACTGATTGCAGCGCTATCAATTTCAGACCAATTTCTATCCTGCCTTTTCTCTCTAAGGTTCTGGAAGCTATTGCTCATAAACAGATTTCTTCTTTTGTATTCTCAAATAATATTCTTTCCCTTATCAGTCGGGTTTCCGCCTGGTCACTCTACAACTACTGCTCTTCTCAAGGTGACGGAAGATATCCGAGAGGAATGGAAAAATCAAAACTGACCGTCCTCATCTTAATTGATTTTTTCTAACGCATTTAATTCTGTTGATCATGATATCTTGTTAGCTCTTCTTTCTCATTTGAATATCTCGTCTTCTGCTGAGGAATGGTTCTCTTCATATCTTCGAGGGCGCCAACAGGCCGTGCTGGAAATATATTATTTGACTGGTGTAATGTGTCTACTGGCGTTCCTCAAGGCGGTATAGTCTCTCCTCTTCTGTTTTCAATTTTATCAATCTCATCACATTAAATCTCAAGTGCTCTTACCATCTGTATGCCGATGATCTGCAGTTATATGCAAGTGGAACACTCAAATATCTTTAATGCTATCTCATTATTAAACGATGACTTAAAATATATCTCCGAATAGTCCACTGTGTTTGGCATAAACGTGAACCCATCTAAATGCCAAACCATAATCTTGGGTAGCCCACGATTATTATCGAAACTAGATATGCCCACCTACCATCAATTATGTTTAAAAATAATGTCATACCATTCTCTCCCCATGTAAAGAACCTTGGTCTGTATGTTGATGGTTGCTTACATGGAACAAACATATACAGGTGAGTCATAAAACAACTGGAACTTTGCGATCTCTATATCGATTAAAACTTTCTTCCACCAATACTAAGATTTTACTTGTCCAGTCACTTATTCTACCGATTATTGATTATGTCGATGTGTGTTGCTCAGACCTGTCTCAACATCACCTTAATACATTGGATCGTCTACTTAACAACTGCATCAGATACATTTATGGTCTTCGTAAATACGACCATGTATCTTCTTTTCGTGCCCAGCTAAATTGGCTGCCTATCAGTCAGCGCAGATATGTTAGAATACTCTGCACCCTTTTCACAATTATGAACGATCCATGTGCTCCCAGTATCAAATCCAAATTTCAATACCTGGGAGATTCTCATAATCGTTCTCTCTTCACCTTAATCTTAAGTTGCTCACTCCTTTACACCGTACTGGTTATTTATCTCACTCTTTCGCCCTCACGGCCATCAGACTCTTGAACGACATACCTCTTGACATTAAAAAAATTCCCAATAAGTTTGTTTTTAAAAATCAAGTCCGAAAGCATGTGAAAAAATCGTTGCAAGTTTGAACTAACTCAACTCTTATTTTTATTTATTTAATAATGTATATTTGATATTTGTTCTGACATAGATAATATTTATATATATTGTGTATAAAATGTACTGTATACATGTATATGTGTATCCATATATTTATATATGTATATATTGTGTATTTAAGTATATATGTGTATGTATGTGTGTGTATATGTATATTTATATGTATATACAATTTTTTTTTTTGAGCTCTTTTTCTATTTTGATTATTGCTGCACCGCCTCTTGTTTGTCTATATCTGTTTAGCCTAATGGTTGACTGGGAGAGAATGCCTATGGCATTAAGTCCGCCATATGTACAACTGTGTGCATGAAAGCAAATAAATAAATAAATAAATATGAAAGTTTGAAATACATTATAATGACCTCCAGACTGAATTTCAGTAACGGCGCCAGTCTCAACAGAGACTGCGTAGGACAAGATAATTGTGACCGAGTGTATGCGCAAGCATAAGTGCACTCTCTATTCCTTCACTCGCATAGTCCGATGGTACGGTTATTCGACTCGGACAAAGAGAGGTCAGGCGTAGGACAAACGGCTGTACGTGCTTCGGCGCCAATTTCCTGACTCCGGGCTGCTAATAAGAATTTCTTGACAGAAAACTCAATTACTGATTTTGACCCGACCCGGGAATTGTGTACTCATAAAAAGTTAAAGTTACAGCCTAAGTATATACGTCCCACTGCTGGGCACAGGCCTCCCTTCACTTCTGAGAAGGTTTTAGGACAAGGAAATATACACCGTGTTGCTCCAATGCGTGTTGGCGAACTTCACATGTCTTCGAAAGTTTTTTATCTTATTTGATGTTTTCCTTCACCGCCGATCACGTGGTAATTCAGCACTTAAAATCGCAATTAACAATTTCATTGGTGCCGGCGGGGATGGTCTAAAGGTGAAATAAAAAGATTACTGTAAAAATTTTGCAATGTAAGATATTTTATTGCAAAGTCAAAATTGCTTAGTAAAAATTAAAATGTAAATTATTACGAATACTTTTCCACATTACTGAATTGCGTTGCCACACGATCCGTTTCACAGTGCACGAAGTGGATTAAAAATCATTTATTATATAAATACTGATACCAATTGCTAACGACTTACAGTTATTAAATGTCTTTGTATGTTGCTTAACGAGTGTTTTTTTTATAGACACACGATTTAAGTGTTTTGTGTATAATAAAACATCGTGAGCGCAAACCAGTTTCGTGAACTTAAGTTCACGAAACTGGTTCCAGGCATGAGTCAAATAGTTGGGATTACCACTCTTTCCCTGTATAACGCATTGGAGCGCTACTGCAGTACATCGTATCGAGTAATAATAAAAAAAAGTAAGTACTCGTATGTCGTATAATTTGATATTAATCTTATTTTCAACAAATTCGATATTAAACAGAGAACAGAGTGCCGAGCAGCAGCTAAATTGAGTATTTGACACTCTAACTAGTCATTTGAAACACTTATTATTTACTACATCTATATTTTACTAAACGTGGTCCGAGTAGCTCACTGCTCTTTAGACTCTGCCTACTCCCTTGGAGATTACAGGCTTGACGCTATCAATTTATTAATGTAGATAAACAGTGAATCGATGTTTATTATTTGAAATTCTCAACATTTATAATTTACTATCCCGTAAAAAATTCACGCCTAAACGCGGGCCTCTTCTAATAGTAGACATCATTTACAGACTTACGTCGCACAGGGTGTATTGTCGACCGCAGTACTCTGACGCCTCTTGACGCTACTCCCTGCCATCGATACTAGACTAGATAAATCCCTATAAAAATTCTTGAAGTTTGAATAATTACTTTTACTTCATATGTTTAATGCTATACTTATAACAATAAGTTTGTGTGTACTTTTAGTACAAAAAATATTTAAAAATCCCAAAAACAAATAAGGAATTAAAATCTGATAAAATAAATGCGTAAAACCGCAAACTTTTAGTGTAAACAACAGATAAACCACGGTTAACCGTACTTTAAAAATAACCTGGTAATTTGTAACGTAAATGCGGTTGTATTCATTGTATTGTCACAAAAATAGTATCACAGTACCAGTATTATATATAATGATTTCTTATATTTACGCGAACACTACACATTTAAATAAAACTAGTTTTACGGATTTTATCGCGTATATTAACTTATTTTATATTCCCGACGTTTCGAGTACTTTACAGCACCATGGTCACGGGGGACTGAGGTATTTGACGTCCCAATGTCATAAATAACCACGGTTACCTCCAGATTAAAAATTATTAATTTTGTTCCGATCTACGCAGTATAAACTTACAGTATCTTGAAGTCTTGCAGTTGTATGCTTGGGTTGGGATTTAATTTTATTAATTATAGGATCCCAAGCAGATGGTAACCCAGCCATCTTCTCTATTGAAATTAGGATGTTTTTGATTTCAATAGCCTCGCGAATCATCCTTGGAAGGAATGTTCTTTAGCGAGGATTTGTGGTCTATCAAATCTAATGTAGTGACAGTAGTAGTGTAGCCAGATGTAAGGCATTGTCTAAGTAATGCTGCATATTCTATGGGCATATTGTTTTCCTCCAGCTTTCTAGTTACAATCGAGATGCAGTCTTCAACAGGTAAGCATGTGAACAGACTGCACATCAAAACTGACCACAGTTTCGTCTGCCAGATGTAGGTCTTTAATCTCGCTGAAAAATTGTAGGAATCCTTTGTGTGTGTTCTTGTATGTCCCTGAGCGGTGTAAGTATTTTCCTAAGTGTTGTGCCAATCTGTAAGTTGGTGAATCGATTTGCTAACTATGGGACGTGTGGAGCATTGGGCTTGTATTTTTAGTACACAAGTTCGGTGGTTTTGGCACACGTAGGTATTACCGATTTACGTCCAGATTTAATTTTTCGGAGTGTTTCTTTATGAGATCACTAGTTGTTTTAAGTGTGTTATTTGTTGGGTCGTTTTAACCTTTTTATAAGTGCTTGAATCCGACAAAAGTTCTTGTGTTTTTAAATTATAATCTGACGTATCCATGACTACTGTGGCATTTCCTTATCTGCGCGGAGAATCGTGAGTTCTGGTTTATTGCGTAGGTTTCAACGCTTTATATTCGTCCTTAGGTAGATTCGGTTTCGGCGCTGAACTTCGACGTAACATAGACGAAATGTCTTGACGTATCGCTTCAAATCTTCCTTTTGCATATTGTTTTAAATAAACAGTCCTCGACACTGCAGATAATTCCTCGTACGGTAATATTTTAGGGTGTTATGGCGAAATTAAGGCCTTGATGCTCTAATTGTTGCATCATCCAGGTTTGCTTTGACAGATTATAGACCGCGTTTGGTCTATGATCCGTGTTTGTGGTCAACGGTTGCGCTTCGTTCTCACGTTGACACAGATGTTTGACATTTAATTTGGTCGTTAATTTTTGATATTTTACTATATGTTTGTTTTGCATTCGTTATAAATTAAATCTGGACGTAAAATCGATAATACCGTGTGCCAAACCACCGAAGTTATGGGTTACCAAAAATACACAAGCCAATGCTCCACTACGTCCCATAGTTAGCCAAATCGATTCACCTTAGAGATTGGCACAACACTTAACAAAATACTTACACCGCTCAGGGACATACAAACACACACAAAGGATTCCTACCATTTTGTCAGCGATTAAAGACCTACATCTGGCAGACTATGAAACTATGGTCAGTTTTGATGTGCAGTCTCTGTTCACATGCTTACCTGTTGAAGACTGCATCTCGATTGTAACTAGAACGCTGGAGGAAAACAATGCCAATAGAATATGCAGCATTACTTAGATATGCCACATCTGGCTACCTATTGAGAGGAGGAGTTCTACAAGCAATTAGATGGAGTGGCGATGGGCTCACCTGTATCTCCCATTGTCGCCGATATATTCATGGAAGACTTTGAGAGAAAGCCCTACTTACTTCTCCCGTAAATACAATATTCTACAAGCGGTACGTAGACGACACTTTCACAATTCTACCTTTTGATAAAGTAACTGCGTTTTTAGACCATCTTAACTCCATAAATTCTAAAATTAAATTCACAATGGAGTTAGAGGCAAACAACTCTTTAGCTTTTCTAGATGTGTTAGTAATTCGGAATCCTGATAATACCTTGAGCCACACTGTGTATAGAAAAAAGACCCATACAGATAGATATTTAAACGGTGACTCTCATCACTATCCTTCACAGTTAGCTACCGTGGGTAAATCTTTGTTTCAGAGAGCACGAGGGATCTGTGACAGTAAACACCTGGCCGCCGAGCTCCAACACGTCAAGCAAGTTTTGCACGACAATAAGCTTCGGGTCCCGCGCCTACGTCACAATGAACGAGTAAAGCCGGCCACAGTCGAGCGAGTGCCTGCTGTACTGCCATATGTCAGAGGTGTCACTGACAAGATTGGCTACATCCTGAAGCGCGCTTCTATTAAAACATACTTCAAGCCGCCGAAGAAGATTAGTCAGTTTTTACCATCAGTTAAGTGTAATGGCCCTCTGCAAGATGCAGGAGTGTATAAGCTTGATTGTGAATGTGGTCTCTCTTATATAGGACAAACTAAAAGATCAATAAAAACCCGCGTTAAAGAACACATAGCTGATTTGAAGAATCGACGCTCCGGGAAGTCTGCAGTCTGTGAACATGTACAGGATCGCCCCGTCACTACATTAGATTTGATAGACCACAAATCCTCGCTAAAACACCAATTCCTTCCAAGGATGATTCACGGCTAAATCAAAAACATCCTAATTTCTGAGAAGATGGCTGGAGTGCTACCATCTGCTTGGGATCCTATAATTAATAAAATTAAATCCCAACCCAAGCATACAACTGCAAGACTTCAAGATACTGTAAGTTCATACTGCGTAGATCGGAACAAAATTAATAATTTTAATCTGGAGGTAACCGTGGTTAACTATGACATTGGGACGTCAAATACCTCAGTCCCCCGTGACCATGGGTGCTGTAAAATACTCGAAACGTCGGGAATATAAAATAAGTTAATATACGCGATAAAATCCGTAAAACTAGTTTTATTTAAACAGTATTATATAATTATATCAGGTCCTTATCTACGAAACTAATACTGACTGCTGTGAAGTCTGATATCTTGCGTTCGATTTGGAATTCCAAATTCAAATTAATATCATATTTAAGCGATAAAATTACTTTTGAAGGGAACTTAACTGTAAGCAAAATGCTGTTTTAGTATTATCGTTTGCAAATTAGTTTGTAGTAATAATAATAATAATAATAAAATTTATTTCAGTAAAAATGTTTGGTTTACAATCATTAGTGGCCGTAGTCTCCTTTTAAGCAAATAATGCCTGTAGCAGGTGACTCCGCTCTTCCATATGTATATCTATATATTATAATTTACAGTTTTTTTCTCTGTTTATGATATTTGTGCATGCATGCATGTACGTGCGTGCGCGCGCGCGTGCGTGTGTGTGTGTGTGTATGTGTGTGTGTACTATTTTACTGGATGTAAAAGCAACTCACTGTTCTCATAATTAAGTGACTCTAACCAATGATGTATCACCTTTTTACATTCGATATATTGTTTCGAGTAAATATCTACTTCTTTATTGATTTTATTATAAATTTGAACCGAACGGCTATTGTATTGTGTATTATCAAACTAAGTTTTAGTTTGGGGTACTGTAGCTACATATTATTGGTGACCCAAATTTGGTCAAACCCAATCTTACCAGCCTCGAACACAGGCGCAAAGTAGCCAGCCTTTCGGCTTTCTACAGTTTGCTTTCGGAGAGTGTGCGCAGGAATTGCATAATTTAGTTCCTCCCTCTCCCTTCCACCATCGGACAACCAGACGTTCGGCCAGTCTCCACCCTTTCGTTGTTGACTTACCACGCATTCAAACCAAACGGTTTGCTGTGTTGTTCATCATGCGTACAGCAAAGGAGTGGAATAAGTTGCCAGCATCTGTGTTGCAGCTTGGGGGTGGGTGTCTTCAAGACAAGAGTGAATAGGCTTTCGTTAAGTCAGTGCGCTTCACCATCTTAGGCTACATCACTACTTACCATCAGGTGGGATTGTAGTTAAGCACTGGCTTAAAATAATATAAAAAAACGTAATTTTTTCTTCTTTTTCCTTTTTTACTTGCATCGTAGGTTTTATTTTTGTGTTTATTAAGTGTGATCTGTTTTATTTACAGCTTCCTTACCGAAAGTAACCCACTATAGAGATAAAGCCTTTCCGTGGGGTATCTAATATTTTAAAGTACATAACTTGAATAAGCGCACTTTGTGCTCTCTCAACTTCTTTAAACTTGGTTCTTGCCGCACCTGCCCAAACAGGAATGCAATATCCCAAGACAGATTGAACCAAGGCGATATATATCTCATTCAAAATATTTCTTCATGTTTTCAGGTCATAATTTTTTTATTATTACGGAACTACATGTTATGATCAAGACCCAAATCAACTTTCTGAGTCTTCGGGCAACTTGTCCAGGACAGGACCAGGACAGTCTCTGATCCAATATGACGCCCAGGTACTTTATTAATGATCGGGCAGTTGCAGTTTTCATCCTCGGTGTTACTACAATCATGAACCCTTATACTAAATCTGTCAGCCTAAGGAGAAAGCGGACTTATTTGCTTCTCTTTTTGCTTGCAATTCACGTCTGGACAGTAGCATCAGCGTACCATCTCAATTACCTCACTGCGGTAACTCTATGTCAGAGGTCCGTATCACCAAAAAGAAGGTTCTTAAAACCTTGCGAAGTCTAGACGTGAACAAAGCAGCTATAGTTCTAAAGGTCTGTGCACCTGAGTTGTCTCCTGTGTTGACCCGCTTGTACTGTCTCTCATTCAGTACTGGAATAGTGCCCAAATCTTGGCAGCTGGCCAATGTGCAGCCTGTGCCTAAAAAAGGTAGCCGTACCGACCCTGCCAACTATCGGCCAACGCCAGTACGGGTTTCGCTGAAATCGATCATTTGGGGACCTTTTAGCGTATGTCACTGACATATAGGGCGAAGCCCTCGAAAACAGTGGTGAAGCACTTGCTGTTTCCCTCGACGTTTCGAAGACTTTTGACAGGGTTTGGCACGCTAGTTTATTGGGCAAGCTTTCAGCGTACGGCTTATCCCCCTGGCCTGATTGACTGGGTGAAGGACTTTCTGAGTGAACGATTTCTCCGAGTTTTCATCGATGGCTGCTCGTCCTGTCCTATCGCGACGAATTCCGGAGTTCCTCTGGGGTCTGTTCTCTCCGCAACTCTCTTTCTGCTGCATATAAATGATCTGCTCATTCCCAGTATCTATGGGTATGCAGACGGCAGCACATTTGTGGAGAGATACCAACCAAGTGCCCGGGCTAGTCGGGATCAAATCCAGTCCGAACGAGAGGCTATGGTTGAGCGTGTGAATCTCACACTACAGGCAGTCTCCGAATTGGGCGATGCCAATCTTGTGAGATTCAACGCCTCCAAAACTGGGCCAAAGAAATGTTATACCGAACCTACCTTCCAACAGCATTGTAGTGATGGAAAATATCACAGCGTGCAAGAAAATAAGGTGCCCTTCAAAACCAGTAAAAAACAAGTCATGTTATACTGGCTCACCAAGATAAGACAGTCTCAGCCTGAGGAAAGCTGATTTGTATGATTTAATTCAACAAAATAAAACTCTTGAAAAAATATTTAAAATGGACGAACTCATAGAAGGCCATGGTCACGAATTCACGATGTACTGCATTTGCCACCTTATCTGTGCGATTTGAACCCAATAGAGCTGGCATGGGCAAAAGTTAAATGTCTTGTGAGGGAACATAACATTAGTTCTGATTTTGCTCTGACGAGAGTGAAGGAGATTACCAAATAAGCTATCACGCAAATAACGGAAGAAGTGTGGTTATGATAAACACGTCACAGCATTAGAGGAACATTACTGGCAAAAGGATGGCTTTATGGAGAACGCTGTTGACTCATTTATTATCGAAATACATTTTTTTTTTCATTTATTTATAACATTTTATAGATACAAGGGTTACATCTATTTAACTTGCAAAAAACCGTGAGGTTTGTCCGCAAGTTACAGTCTCACACATACTACAAGGTAATAAATAATACAATAATCTAATCTATGGCTGCTTACAAACATTGACAATAATATTAAATACGTACATATATACATGTTTTAATTGATAAATTACAACCCACCGTTAATTGCAAATCACCGCGCTGACCAGGCCGTATTACCTGAGAACCGTTTCGATTAGCCCACGAGTGTGGGCGAGACAATTAGATCGTTCTTATCGAGCGCTCGGATTATCTAGCAGAAGCTGTATACAGGTTGCTGCAAAAACTGTGAGTTGATATGATTTTTTATTTATTATTATTTAAACTTTTTCATTGTTTATTTATTCATATTTTAGCATTTACATATATATACATTCACTCACCAAAATATAAACAAATAAATATGTTTATTATTTAAATATATAAGGAATATATGTGCACATACACCTGTGCATATCCACATATGTTCCTATTATATGATATATGTAATATGTAAATTATATGTATAATATTTTATTTATGTTTATTGACATTTTAAGTAATTATATGTATAATGTTTTATTTATGTAATCTACTCCTGTTGTAGCTTTCATAGAAATATTTTTTTAATTTGTTTTTGTAGTTATCATTATTGAAATCTGAGAGTATTGTAGGGGGAATTTGGTTCATTAAATTAGGAATTAAATATCTATTTGTACGTTTTCGATAGTAGTTATGTATTTTGGATGTTACGAGTTTATTTTGTGTAATTTTTCTTGTAATAATTTTATGGTTAGTTTTAACTTGCACTTTTTTTATTGCGAAATTGTTCTATTAGTATTAGCATCTGAAATTTCGTATGTATAGGTAAGACTTTACAATACTTAAATATTCCTTTAATATTGTTTTCACTGTACAATTTTATTTTTAATTTCCTAGGTATAATTATTTTCAATATTCTCATTTGCAGGTTATGTATTTTATCTAAGTAAGTTTTTAATGTTTTTCCATAGCTCGTAATGCCATACGAAATAATAGACTCAGCAAGAGCGTTATATAGATTCATAAGGATGGGAAATGGCATTTTATATTTTAGTAATGCAAACTTTGCTAGCCATGTTTACTCCAATGGAATCTTTCGTCCACAATCAGGCCTAGGTATTTATAATTGTTAACTTGTTCTAGAGGAGTACAATTACAGTTAATATTTAATTTCGACGATCTATGAAGGCAGTCATGGTTGTGTGCGAGTATTTTTATTGGTCTTTCGTTTTTATTGGAGTGTGTCGAGCGTACATGATGTATAATTTTAGTTTTCATTGTATTTAATACGAGTCCCGCGTCATGTGACCACAAACAGAGGTTAGTAAAGTCGAGTTGTAACATTTTTTCTGCTTTTGTAATGTCTTTATTAGCTATTACTAGGCAAGTATCGTCTGCATATTGATACACTGAACTATGTTTAATCACATTCACCGTGTCATTTACAAAGGTCAGATAGTGTAAAGGGCCAAGGACCGATCCCCGGGCTGTTCCTGTAGTTACAGGTATTTCATCACTGTATTCGTTTTCAATTCTCACCCGGTAGTTTCTACCTTCGAGGTAATCTTCACACCACCTGAGAAGAGGCCCACGAACGCCAGTATTATCTATTTTTTTTAAATTAATAAATCGTGTTTAAGTGTATCGAAAGCTTTGCTGTAATCAATAAATAAAAGAATTAAGTGTTGCTTGTTGCCTAAATAATTGTTAATTTCATCGGTAAATTTTGATAGTAAAGATGTAGTTGATTTATTTTTTTGGAAGCCAAACTGATTGCTGGACAATATTTCATTCGATATATAATAGTTTTGTATCTGATTACATATGTATTTTACAACTATTTTATCTATCACAGGAAGTATTGTAATTGGCCTATAATTGTCATAATCACAGTGCGACCCCTTTTTGTAGATGGGTCTTATTCCTACTTTAATTCTGAGGGATAAATACCAGAATGAACACTGGTATTAATAAGCTTTGCAATTGCTGTTGTGATTTTTTTACATAAGGATTTTATGTCAACACAGCGAATCTGGTCCGCTCCGGGAGCTTTGTTTATGTTCAATTTCTGAATTATTTTATCTGTGCTCTTGCTATCTGCTGCTTGAAACCGCATTGAACTATTTTGAGAAAATAGGTACTTTGCTTGATCTAAAAGTTTTTTTTTTACAGTTGGTAGTATTTTTTCAACATTTTCTTTAAAACCTTTGCCAAAATTATTTTACAATTGCTTAGCTGTTTATTTATTTTTTTGAAAAGCTTTTAATATCGCCGCATGTAATGATTTATTTACTCTGCCTGTTAGGGAATTCAGAATATTCCATAACTTTCTTGGGTTATTATGTCATTATTTATTTCGTGATATTTCAATAAGTTTATTTGTTTTATTCCTAATTTTATAAAATTCTAGATTTAATATTTTATTGCTTGTATCTTTTTTCCACTTTTTATATAGCAAGTCTCTTTTTTCGCAAAAAAAATTATCTTATTATTTATCCATCCTTCCTTATTTCTTTTGCTATTAGGGCTAGTTTTTATAGTATATTTAGAATTATTGTAACAATTATCAAAGTTACCCTGTATAAAGTTATATATCTCTATCGGACACTGCATTTTATCAATTTTATTTCACTCGACGTTTTCAAGAAGTGATATTAAATTTTTGTTATTCATTAATTGTTTGAGTTTCGAATCATTCTGTACGCTGCGGGTAGCCTCAGTCCCGGCGCACGATAGCACGCACATGCTGTGATCTGCCATTACTGTTCCAAGCGCAGCCACATAGATGTCTGACGTATATGGTCAATACAACTCCGCGTGATTTTTTCATTTCGAATCTATTCTTGTAAAATCCGATATCGCTCTCGTCAGACCACACTCGGCCAAGCAGCTTAAGTAGTAATCTCGTATGTTAGTTTTCGATTTTAGGTCAATATTTATGTCTCCGATTAGGTACAAGTCAGAGTGTTTAATTTAATTGTTACATAGTAGTATTTTAAGTTCATTAATAAAAAGGTGCTTGCTTTCACTAGGTGGTCGATATAATGCACAAATGTGAGTCGTGTAGTGGTAGCAAGATTGGATATTTACAATTAATGATTCACAGTGGGTTAGTTTTAAGTTGTTGACTACTTCGAAACTGTGGCATTTTTTAATGTACATAATAATACCACCACCACTTCGCTGCTCACGAAGTACACTGCACATTTCATAACCGTCTATACAAAAGAATTGAGAAAGTTTGCTACTTATCGAAATTCCTACTTCAATTAGAATAATAACGTCTATTGATATTGTTGATTGGTTTATTTATTGCAGTAACGAGCTAAAGTTTTTGATAATAGATCTAATATTAATATGTACAATATTAAAAAGAGTATGTTTCGGTAGATAGGTACTAAAATCAGACAAATTTGCTGAATCATAAAATCAGTTACGCCTGAACAGCTCAGTGCAAAAAATTTCTACTACCGACTTACATTCTTCTCCATCACCATTTTGCCAATGTCACTAGAGTTTCGGATGACCATGGGCTTATTGTTATTATTCCTACGAACTAGAATTCTACCGTCCTGGAACCATATATATTTATGAGTATCCTTTAGTTTTAGCTTGGCTTGCCACAAAAGGGTTTTATTAGCACTGGATAGGGCACGTCGTATCATAACCTTTGATTTTGCTACGGCAGGTTCTGGACAGAAAACGATGTCCTCTGCAAGTGTAGTTCATTTTCTTGCTGCTCGTATCCACTGGTCCACTTGTTCTTCCTGTTTTAAAGTTACCTGAATTACGCCCTCCTTTTCATTTTTCCCTTTCAATCTTTTGACTGTTATTATATATTTTTTCTCAACATTTATCTTCGTAGCTAATGTATTCAATATAATTTCCGTGTTTTCGTCTTTCATTTCGGGCACTCCTGCTACTTCAAATGTTCCGATATATTGTTCCATAGCGTCGATTTCAGTTCTAGATGTTTATTTTGGTTCATTAAATATGTGTTTTTGTTTTCCAGTTCTTTAATTTTTCCGCTAATCATTGCTAAAGTATCCATTATTCCATCCATTTTTTGACAGCAGGAGTTGAGGGCTTCGTTTACTGAGCCTATTTCTTTCTTTACTGCTTTTTTAACCACCTAACCTAAGGCAGCACCGATCTATCTTCTCTATTGAAATTAGGATGTTTTTCTTCTCTTACCCTTACCATCTCTTACCCTTACACTTCGCTTAGAGGTCCGAGGGCGCCACTTAAGAACGTTACGTTGTCGATTTTTCGAGCTATGTCGCCGGTCCATTGCCACTTCAGCTTACTGATCCTTTGGGATATGTCGGTTACTCTGATTTGACTGTCGAAATTTTCATTTCTAATTTTATCCGAAGAGAAACTCTGAGCATAGCCCTCTCCATAGCTTGCTGAGGGACCTTTCGCTTCCTGATACGGCCAGTAGTGAAGGACAATGTCTCAGATCCATGTCATCACTGGCACATTTATTGTCTGCGACAGTATTATATTTTATTCCGCTATCTGCCTAGGTAAAATTATTCCGTAACCTTCTTCCCTCGAAAACTTTCAACAACACCTACGAAAGATATAGGTTATTAGACTTTTTTTTTAATAGTATACGGGTGAC
Source organism: Parnassius orleans (assembly GCA_029286625.1). Lineage (NCBI taxonomy): Eukaryota > Metazoa > Arthropoda > Insecta > Lepidoptera > Papilionidae > Parnassius > Parnassius orleans. The sequence goes on along the minus strand of JAGSMP010000811.1, from coordinate 114,935 downwards.
AAACGAGCACACAGTCCACCTGATGGTAAGTGGTTGCTGTGGCCCATAGACATCTACATCTATCTTCGTTTGCGAATTTAAATGCAGATGCGTTGTCGGCCGTGAGGACTAAGATAGAATGCCTCTTTTCCAGTAAAAAGGGTCTCCGGTTTTCTACACTCACCATATGAAACATAGCAGCAGTGCTGATTTTTTTACGCTGGTATTCTTTTCCGGTCGAGCCGACCCATTCGTGCTAAACTATACTATTAATATAGCTGCAGCATGGTTTACCACGTAAAAAAAAGACTGCCTCATGTATATCAGAGTAAATAAATAAAATTTTCATTGTAATACTCGAGGATACAATTTTAAACACTGTCAATAATTATAAAACCATCACAATCCAATTGAAATAGTATGAGCCTCCATCACATATTTGATAAAACACGACTTACGTTTGCGTCAGCTTAGAGGTTGAAGTGGAAGGAGAAGAAAACTATATTTTTTATTTTCTAATTTACAAGTTAATTTAACTACTGTGACAATGTGAGTACAGGAATACTAGACTACCTAATTTACAAACCAACTTAACTACTTCTGGGGTCTTAATAATTAGACCCTGTTTTATACTATGTTGAATATTCTTAAGTCAAGTAAAGACGAAAAGAAAAAGTTCAAATCACGTAAGTGAATTGAGTCACGTCGTCCTGTTATTTGCTTTAGCAGGCGGTGCTGTATAGCAGGTGACTTCTGGTTCTATGTAAGATATCGGTAGACATATAATTCACGCTTGAATCACATGCATCCACAGAACAGGGAGTTTGTGGAAGTAGTAATCAGAATTTTACTGCAAGTATTAGATCATCATGTCATGCATGATGAGTCGCCCTAACCTTTTATGCATACCAACAGCTTCATAACCTTTAAAATATTTTCTACTTTATCGGTTCTTCGAGATATTTATTAAAAAGAAAGAGGTTACGGCTAATTGACCGTTACTTAGTCCGCAATTTATTAGTACCGTAATAACCGTCTAGTAGTATACAAACAAATCATAAGTCTTTGGTTTTATTAAAACGTGTTTTAACCGCTGAACATGATAAATTAATACATTATTTTAGTTAATAATGGTGCCGGCACAAGGAATCGAACTCAGGTTCTACTGCATCTTTATATTTTCCTAGTTTGGTAAATATCAATAGCTGTACTTAATTCTACTAGTATATATAGTATACTAGTAGAATTAAGTATTTCCGCACATCTTATGTAGGTACATCCATGTTTCATGCAAACGTATTGAGATTTTACGCAATGTAAGAATTGAAAACTATTCACAATATTGTAGGTTTTTATAGAATAAGAGTGACAAACGAGCACACAGTCACAGCACACTGCTGTGGCCTATAGACATCTGCATCTATCCTCTATCTCTATCGGCTCGACCGGGGAAGGACCACGCTCTCACAGAATACCAGCGTAAAATAGCAGCTTAATGCTGCTGTGATTCGTATGGTGAGTGTAGAGAACCGACCCTTTACTGGAAAAGAGGCATTCTATCTTAGTCCTCACGGCTGACAACGCATCTGCATTTAAATTCGCAAACGAAGATAGATGTAGATGTCTATGGCCACAGCAACCACTTACCGTCAGGTGGACTGTGTGCTCGCTTGTCACCCTTATTGTATAAAAAAAACGGGAATATCAAAAAGACCATTTTCATGTTTTATATAATTTATAATCTTTATCAAGTTCCACGTGCCCACAGCAGGCGTTATTTTGTCCCATGAGAGAAGATAGTTTAATAAAAGCAAGAGCTGAATTATTAAACATAGTGCAAACTAATTTAAATATCTTACGGAAAACAAGTCCAAAGGTTAAAGTAGTATTTAAAAAAAAACCCGAACGCCTAAAAATGTTTACTGAAAGTCTGAAAAAAAAAGAGATTTTTTTAAAATTTATATCACTTCTACAACTAAGACGATTGTAACGATACGACATATTATACTAAGATCCATCAAACCATTTAGGCTACAGAGCGTGCTATATCAATAGACCTACATACTTACATATATTACACTCTAAAAACATTACCATCCTGGGGCAGTCGGGTAAAAAACGAAATTTTATTTTAAACAATGTAATGAATAATATAGCACACTGAAAATATACACAAAAACCTTTTCCTTTTTTTTATCCTATAAAAAATACAGAAGAACCAATCTCATTTCTTATTGATAGTACATGATAATTTCCAAGAAGTGTATTAATGCTATTATTAACCCAGATTTGCTGAAGTGACTGTTGTAAATTATTGTATTAAGTAAGAGCTTATGAGAGTTATTACTAAAATTGTTTTACTTAAAACAAAATAAATTAGAGGTGAAAAATGAGCTCCGGGAACCCTCCTCAAACTGACTGATGCCTCTTTTGTAGAAAATTCATGAAAGATTCAGATATTCCTTTGTGTTGAACATATCTAAGTAAGTTCTTTTTTGCGAATGTTAGAAAATATCTCACAAAATTTTATGAAATTAAATTTATGGTATTTAAATGAAAAATATTATGTACTTCTCTGATGAACTGTAAACCGTCCGATTCCACCTTTTCTGCTCTATCACCGAATCACCATCAGCCTTTTGAGATCCACAGCCGGATTTGGGTATTTTCAAAATTCCGTCAGCAGATATGCAAATGCCCACGTTTCACCACGCTAGGCAGACTGGGCAGGGTAGCGCTGCTGCTCATCACAAGTCAGTGATTGTGTTGAATAAAACTTTACGGATTTTATATCGTTTCAAATTTATAGAACCCATGGTTGATGTGAAGCACCGACACTCCGGGAAGTCAACATGTTGAGGATCATCCCAAACATTATATCAGATTTTATATATCACAAATCCTCGCAAAAGAACTCCGATTCCTACCAAGGATGATGCTATTGAAATTACAAGAAACATCCTAATTACAATAGAAGCTGGGTACTACCATCTGCTTGATCAAATAATAAATAAAATTAAATGAAAACACAAGCATATTACTGCAAGATATCAAGATACTGTAAGCTTGTTCTGCGTAGATCAGACCAAAAAGTAATAAATAAAAGTTGAAGGTAGGCTTCGTTAACTATAGGACGTCAAACGCTACAGTCACAGGGTACTGTAAAGTGCAGGAAACGTCGGGAATTAAAAAAACAACAAAATTAAACGTGATTAAATCCGTAAAATAAGTTTTATTCCATGATTAGTTTTCGCGTAAATATAAGAAGTCATGTTTGTGTTGAGATTTTTTATCGGTGCCTGAAATTCAAAGTCAAAAATTATTTATTCAATTTCAGCTTACTCAAAGCTTATTTTTATATTTCCGAAATTTCGGATAATTGTAACAGGAGTACTGAGATGGTTAACGTCCCAATGTCAACGTTAATCACGGCTACTTTCAGCGCTTGGGTTAATATTTAATTTTATTTGTTTTTTTTCACGGCAACTAACAGTGAAGGAGGATCGTGAAATTCACATTAGGAATTTAATAATTTTTATATTATTTTTGTAGAATTGTACGAGCCGCAGTTTGCGCCTCGTACAGTAGTGGGACGTATATTAAAATGCTGTATCTTTAGTTTCTATGTGTTTTAAAAGCACGCTGGGGCTATTTTATTGTACACTTGCTGTTCCCCGCGACTTCGTCCGCGTGAAATATATTACGATTAGATTACATGGCTTTTAATTTGTTTGCGCAGAACTCTAATTCTTTTTCTAAAATAAAAGAAACCTAAGTTACTCCTTATTACATCGGCCATCTGCCAGTGAAAGTCCCGTCAAAATCGGTCCAGCTATTTCGAAGATTAGCCGAACAAACAGACATACAGACAGACAGACAAACATGTTAAAAATTGTTATTTTTTATATGCGTCACTGCATCTCTTTCGTTCTTGCGGCAAACTACTTGCATCATTTCGCGTCGCTGCGTATAGGTATGTCGAAAGACTTAAAAGTCTATTCAATTTTTATGTCAAAACCAGACCATGCTACTATTTTGAATTGGCAATATAAAGTTAACTTTAATTAAAAACCGTAAAAAAATCTGTCGCCTAAAATTAAATTATAACATTAACGTATGAAATGAGATCATATTATTGAAAATTATTTAATATTTGTGTTACATTATTATTTAGGAACTTTCCATGGAAACAACTTATTCTTATAAAAACCAAAAACAGCATCTTACGTAATAACAAAATGAAAACCTATAAATTATTAAATTACAATTTATTATTTGCAAACTGCTGATATGAAACCACTTATAATCATAAAATTAAAACTTGACATGGAATAGGATATTCGCGGTTAAGAAAATCTACTACCCCATATCTTCCCGTGGGGTCGTAAGAGGCAACAGTGGGAAACAGCCAAGTGATGAAAACAGCAATATTACAATAAAAACTGAAGTTGGCAACCCGCTTGCAAGCGTAGCAACTATGGCAAATATCCCTGATGAAAGTAACGAAGAGGCGACCCCAGTCTCGGCGGCCCCGCTATTCCTGGCTACGGTGGCGACCATGGCAACGGCGGGGCAGGGGTGCTAAGAATCCGGTTGAGGTTCTGCCACCTAAGACGACTCGACCTGGCAACATACAACCTCACGCACCCTGAGGACGGACGAGAAGACCCTGGAGCTAGAAAATAAAAACAAGTTACGCTGGCATATTTTAGATTATTCGAGGTCCGAAGAAAGAGGGAGCACAAGGTAATCCTCGAGTCCAGCAACTTGTTTTATAACGGGAGGGCGACCATCTGTCAAGTAGGTGTCGGATTTATCGTTCACAAGTCTCTCGTTAATAATGTTGTAAAAATTGGAGTGTGTCGATGAGGGTTTCGTACCTTATACTCAGAATTACCAAACGGTATTCGCTGAAGGTCATACCGGTTTACGCGCCAACCCTAGCAAGTCCCAATGAGGAGGTGTAGGAAATGTATAAGGATATATCTAGAGCCATGCATTCCTCCAAAACCTAATATACGGTGTTAATGGAAGACTTCAACGCAAAACTAGGCACAAGAGAGAACGGTGAGCTGAAGGTAGGAAATTCGGAATAGGGCGGAACCAAGAGGGACTCTTTATGATGAACTCTTTCTTCCAGAAGCGGCCGCACAGGAAGTGGACCTGGTCGAGCCCCGACGGTTCGACAAAAATGAGATTGACTTATTATGACGACTAGACGCCAACTGTTCAGTGATGTCTCAGTGATCGCGAGGGTGAAAACTGGTAGCGATCACCGAATGGTTAGAGGCACACTGAACCTAAACGTTAAGTTGAGAGGTGTCGTCTAATGAAGTCAACGCACGGAGCGTGCTCTAATCCAAAGTCCGAAACCTTTCAGCTCGAGTTACAAAACCGTTTTTAGAGCCTAGAAGACTGCAATGCAGTGGACGATGAATGACAAGCTCTTGAAACTGTCCATGCGGTCGGAGCTAAGTTCTGTAAGACCCGCCGTAGAAGAACACAAAAACTTTTAATCTCATGGCTGTTAGACGAGAGATGAAGCTGCAGTCTTCAGCAGATTTGACAGCATACAGGCAACTGAACAGACAGATCTCCAAATGCATGCGGCGGGACTTACGCAACTTCAATACAGCTCGTATTGAAGAAGTGATCGAGCGGAACCAGGGTCCAAAGTCTTTGCCAGAGATCTGTCTGCCAGAGCCAACTGTCAAAGCTGAAAACCGACGGCAGCATAGTCCAAGACACCTGAGATTTTGAGTGAGATTGAGAGGTTCTATGTGCAGCTGTACACGACATCATTAGCCACACGCAAGTGTGAGTAACGATTCAAGAGCAAGTCTTATCCAATACTATTCCGATGATATCACGGACGTCAGTCTGAGCGAGATTAGAATGGCTCTCCAGCACCTTAAAACGGCAGGCCCCAGGCGAGGATGGAATTACAGCGGAGCTTCTGAAAGCGGGTGGAGAACCAGTACTTAAGGTCCTTCAGAAGCTCTTTAATTCCGTCCTCCATGGTGAGACTCCGGAAGCGTGGAGTAGAAGTGCGGTGGTCTTGTTCTTCAAGAAAGGCGACAACGCTCTTGAAGAACTACAGACCGGTTTCGCTTCTAAACCGCGTTTAAGTGCTGATTTCAAAATTCATTACGAATCGTTTCACGCAGACTGGCGACTTCTAGCCTGCAGCAAGCCGGTTTTCGAAAATGCTTTAATACCATAGACCACATACACACCCTTCGGCAAACGGTACAGAAGACCGAAGAGTATAATCTGCCACTTTGCCTTGCTGATGTGTACTATGAGAAAGCCTTTAATTCCGTCGAAATTTGGGCGGTGTATCCCTTCAGCGGTGCCAAGTTGACTTTATATTGAAGTGCTGAAATGTTTGTACAGTTATATCGTTACATCCCTGAAACGTATGACGTTATATCCCTGAAACTCTTCACCGCTGCATTAGCAGACGTTTTCAAGCTACTGGACTGGAAAGGATACGGTATTAACATCAATCGTTCGATTTGCCGACAATATAGTTCTTATGGCAGAATCGCTGGAGGAGCTAAGCACTATGCTCAATGACCTCAATAGTGTCTCCCAACGGATAGGTCTTTAAGATGAACATGACAAAACAAAGATGATGTTTAATGTCCATGTCACACCTATGCAGGTAGTTGTTGATAAGCTGAAGTTGTTGACGAGTATGTTTACCTGGGACAATAGGTAAGTCCAACTTCGACCGAGAGGTCAATCGACGGATTCAACTCGGCTCGGCAGCGTTCGGGAAATTACGACACATCTTCTCGTCAGGTATACCTTAAAACCTGAAAACGAGATTGTACAATCAGTTGCCAGTGATGACTTATGGATCTGAGACGTGGTCCTTCACTGCTGGCCGTATGAGGACGCTCAAGGTCGCTCAGTAAGCTATGGAGAGGGCTATGCTTGGGGTTTCTCTGCATGATAAACTTAGAAATGAGGATATCCGCAGTTGAACCAGAGTGACCGACATAGCTCAACGGATTAGTAAGATGAAGTGGCAATGGCCGCCATATAGCTCGAAGAACCGACAACCGATGGGAAAAAGGTTCTCGAGTATCAGCCTCGTACAGGTACGCGAAGTTTAGGGCGTCCCCCACTATATGGAGTGACGACCTGAGTCGATGGATGCAGGTGGCTCCGGACCGTGTTTATGGCATTCCTGGGGAGGATGATGAATATTCGCGGTTGACGAAACGACACCGCCCCGCACTCCCGCACGTATTCGCGCTTAGCTTGGAATCCTTTCAAACAATTCTGAAGTATGCGAGCTTACGTGAATAGTACAGTTTTATGTTTAGGAACAAAGCCGTAATCGATATTACGCTTAGAAGTTAAGACAATCACATTGCTTAATCAATCAAAGAGCTTTTATCTGTAAATAAGTTTATAACATAGTTAGTGGTAATTACGATAATTTGGGGAAAAATAATTTTGAATAAGGAAAATTTATGTTATAATGTTTACAAGAATTACAACATGTAAAATTTTAGACAAAAAGACTTTCAAACGTTTACTGAAATTAATAATTATATTTCTTCAGGTTTAAAAGTTGTTAAGCTATGTACGTGTATGTTAATTATTTATTTTCTGCGTAATCCATAAAACAACTTTTTAGTCGATATATATTTTTCAAAGGTAAAAAAGTAGATAAATTTTAACACTACTTCCTTAATACTTATAAGAAAAATCTGAAAAAATGAGCTTTTGTAATTTGCGTTGCTCTTTGATGGCGTAAAACAAACAAATCGACAAATGGCCACTTATGCTTTTGTTCTTCTCAAGGTACGACTTGACAAAGTAAGATATTATTATTTTCATAATCATAGATTTTTATTACAATATTTTGTTTCGCTAAAAGTAAGTAGAATTTATATATAAATATACTTTCTGATCTGAAGGTGTACTTGGTGCTACTGAACTCCTCGACGAGTAGAAATAGGTGCTGAGTTTGGGCTCGTTTTGATAGTTATCTTGACACCTTTCCTCCGGACTTGAGAAGTGACCGAAGGTGTACTTGATGAATGCTACTGGAACTCCTCGAAGAGTAGACTTACATGTGCCGAGTTTGGCTTCGTTTTGTTAGTTATGATGAGACCTTACTTCCGGACTTGATGGAGTGACTTGAAGGTGTACTTCGGTGACTGCTACTGGAACTAATCGTAGAGTAGAACTAGGTGTGCCGAGTTTGACCTCGTTTTGTTAGTTACGACGAGACCTTACCTCCGGACTTAATAGAGTGGCCTGAAACTTCGATGACTGAGACTGTGACTTCGACGAGTAGTACAGGTTAGGCCTGTTTTGTTAGTTATGAATAGACCTTACCTCGGGGCTTGATGGATTGACCTGAAGGTACTTCGATGAATGCTGCTGTTACGACGAGACCTTACCTCCGGACTTGATAGAGTGACCTGAAGGTGTACTTCGATGACTGAGACTGTGACTCGACGAGTAGTAATAGGTTAGGTCTCGTTTTGTTAGTTATGAATAGATTCACCTCGGGGCTTGATGGATTGACCTGAAGGTGTACTTCGATTAATGCTGCTGTTACGACGAGACCTTACCCCGGACTTGATAGAGTGACCTGAAGGTGTACTTCGATGACTGAGACTGTGACTCTCGACGAGTAGTATTAGTGTGCCGAGTTAGGGCTCGTTTTGTTAGTTATGAATGGACCTTACCTCGGGGCTTGATGGATGGACCTGAAGGTGTACTTCGATTAATGCTGCTGGAACTCCTCGACCAGTAGAACACTTGAGAAATGAACGAATTTGTATTTCGGTGAATGCTACTGGAACTCGTCGACGAGTAGAACTAGATGTGTCAAATTTAGACTCGTTTTGTTAGTTATGATGAGACCTTACTTCCGGACTTGATAGAGTGACTTATAGGTGTACTTCGGTGACTACTACTGGAATTCTTTGACGAATAGAACTAGAATTTACATTTTTTTTAAATATTTTTTCACGATCATATGAGCATTATGGGTCGTGCTTTTTTGTATTTTCTTTAAAAAAAAAACTACGTATACCATGCACATTTGGACTTACTAAAAGTTTTTGTTTAATTATTTATTGTAGCTCGCTAAGAAAGCTTACAATAATGTTTACATATTTTTACATATTCAACATGTCCTATGGGTAGTTTTAATATACGAGGGCGACACTGAAAGTTTTTGAGAACTGGCCACTTGTAAACGATATAATAAAAATAAGTTCAAATTTTGAAAATGCCATTATAGTGTATGTATTTTAGTAATTTGTCATTTGTTTACGATTTGGCGGCAAATTTAAAATTGTTTGTAACGTCTGCATGAATTTAACGAGAAAATTTTCGTACAATGATTTTTATGACTTTCGATGTTAAGTCAACAAGAAAGTTATGATAGACTTGGATTGGCCTTTCACGATGAAGCCCCATCTCGTGCCACTGTTTACATCTGGTTTAATGAGTTTAAACGGGGTGCACTAATCTCACCGATGATCTGCGTGAGAGACGACCTTCTACGGCGACGACTGAAGATAACATCAGTGTTGTGGCGTATGATAGGACTGACAAAGAGTGACTTTTCAGCAGATTCGGACAAGCTTAGGCATCGGTATGAGTCAAGCGTACAAAATCCTCCATGAACATTTGCGGTCAGGAAGCTTTGTGCCCGGTGGTTACCTCATAATTTGACAGAGGCCCAAAACTCCGTCGTGTTGATTGGTGTCGTGAAATGGTTCAAAGATTTAACGGAGGTGACTCAAACTGTGTCGGACATACACTACGGGTGACGAAAGCTGGATTTATTGTTATGACCCTGAAACTAAGAGACAGTCTGCTGTCTGGGTGTTTCCTTCCGAGGAGTAGCCAACTAAAGTGAAGAGAGGTCGAAGCGTGGGAAAAAGATGGTGGCCTCGTTATTCGGAAGGACAGGTCATTACGCAACATTTGTTTTAGAGCGTTCCGACTTATTTATGACGCGCCACCTTTCTACCAAAAAAAAATAAAAATTCCGCGCCCTAAATTTTTAGATTACTATCAGGATAAAAAAAAATCTTCTGTTCAATAACATCAAATTTTTAATGCTTAAAAGTTACAATATCATACACAAACAACTTAATTATATAATACTACTTATTTAATCGAATGTGATTGATGAGCTTGCATGGTTTTAACGAACAATACAATTGAAGCCTCTGCTATTTTCGGATAAATTGAAATATTTGGCCCAAAACATTGTTTCACCAATTTTTTGTGTACATACACTGCACCTACCCACGGACGTGTCTTGGTCGTAAGGTCCCTAACTACGCAGCTATCTCGTGCCCCTTTGAGGTCTCTGCGCCCTCTGGGTGGAGCGCCCCATTGGAAAACCCTGATTTAGAGGATCGAAAACAGTTACTGCAGAGTGATACACTAACAATTGTTTGCCACTTGTCTTGGAAAAGTTCGGGAGAAACGATCTCGCAGTAGGATCCTTCACCACGACAATGCCTCGTCACACACCGCCAAGCAAACAATCGACTACTTGGCGACGTCTGACGTGGAATTACTGGGTCACCCGCCCTAAAACCCTGACTCGCACGTTGCTTTTATTTATTTCCGATAATAAAGAAAAACTTCGAGGAAAACGTTTTATGGACGCCGAGGAAGCAGTGGCTGCGTTTCAAAATGCCGTCGAAGAGACCGCTATACGAGGGGCAAAGTGCTTTTTCAGTGGTTCCATCGGATGCAGCGATGTATTGATGTAAATGGACACTATTTTAGATATAATAAAACTAATAACTTGCTAGTTTGTTCAGTTTTTGATTTTCAAAGAATTTCAGTGTCACCCTCAATTGTAATTGTAACTCTATTATCAGACAACCACAGCTTGAACAAATACACTAAAGTATGATAATAACAATACTAAAATATCAGTTTGATCAGTTACTGTTTGAGTTGAACAAATGTTTTTTTATGTTCTTATCTATACAATCTATACATACAAATAAATAAAATTGAAGTGTCTGTTTGTAATGTCAAAATAACAGTTTACTAAATGCATATGAAAGTATATGATAATAAAAAAAAAAAAAGATTTTAAAATTTTATCTGTCTGTTTGTCTGTCAGTCTGTTTGTTCGGCTTATTCCGAAACACACTGGATTTTACGGGACTTTATAAGGAGGGTTTATGGGAGTAATTTAGGCTACTTTTATTTTAGAAAAGAATTAAAGTTCTGAGCAAAAATTAAAACCTAAGAAACCAATCAAAAATTCCACGCGGGCGAAGTCGTATGGACAGGTAGTGTTTAATATTTTCTTTATGTGTTCTATATAGTTTGAAAGAAAGAAAGAAAATTATTAGTATTCGCAAACAATTGAACGCAATTATTTATACCCAGTAGTTGATGTAATGAATGGCAATTGTTGATCGTGGTCAAAAATTGGGCAGGAGGAAAGTATCATACCAATTTCCAGTGTATTGAAGATCTGTGATAGTTAGTGCGAGTTTAACATTTGGGTAAAAAGACTACTGCGCTACTGCGTCTTTCAGCCTAGGAGTCAGTTTGGTTAGGCACCACCCTCTTACCAATTTCTGCTGCCACTAGTGCCTGCATTGCTGTGTTCCAATTGGCTGCGAGGCATTCCATCTTATTCTTCAGAGCTCCGCATTTCTGTAGCCTTCTAATTTTAAAGTCGGCTGATGGTGTTCATGAATTGCTATACGACTGACTGACATCAGGTAGAGTGATACTGCAGCTATTAACATAGCTGTATAGGACCACGCCTCACAGATCACAGCGTCAAATAGCATCTTATACTGCTGTGTGGTATTAAGATGCTATAGTAGTAGTATGTATAGATAACTGGAGACCCTTTACCTGGATAATAGGCATTCTATACTAGTCCTCAGGTGTGACAACGCAACTGCATTTTGATTCTTAATCGGGAACGTAGATATTCTATAGTCCACAGCATCCACTTTCTATCAGGTGGACTGTGAGCTCGTTTGTCAACCTTTTTTTATAAAAAAAGGTAGTAGACATTAAGTTCGTTTGTCACCTCAATTATACAAAAAAATCGACACAAAAAATACTTTCTTTAAAAGAACTGTTTCCATATTTATAGAATTTAAGATTTCTATATATAAGAAAATAAATCAATGTACGTTTTAGACATTACAGGAAGTGACCCAGGGTCAATCGATACGAGAACGGATAAGGAAGGGGGAAACTTGCTCTGCGTATTTGTATTCAACGTTGGAAAATAATCTTACTTATATAAGAATCGCCGCGTTTGCATCATATTGCTATGAAAGCTAATTCATCCTTCGACGAGAATTAGTGGGTTTGTAATTTATAACATAAAATGACTGGGAATGATAAATTGGTAATCAGTAAGCAGGCACTACATTTTTCAGGAATTGATAGCGCGCAAAATATTTAGGTTACGCTGATAAATTTTCCACTCAAAGAGATAATGTAGTGACTTTGTTCGTTAAAATACTGAAAACAACACTAATTGATAGACAGTACAGAAATTGTCATGAACATTCAAATATATTTCTAAAATCATAGCTATTTCGGAACTTCATTTTTGATATTATATATACTGCAATGTAAAAGTAATTGACTACTGCAGCTTATAGGTTCTGCAACAAACTTCGACAAAGAAGCCACAAAAGCATTGTCACCTCTGAAGACTAAGATAAAGTACCTGATATGGGGTAATTATATACTAATTTTATTAAAAATAAGGGTGACAAACGAGCACACAGTCCACCTGATGGTAAGTGGGTGCTGTGGCCTATAAACATCTACATCTATCCTCAATTAAGAATCAAAATGCAGATCTGTTGCTTGAGGACTAAGTCGAGCCGACCCTTTCGTGCTACAATCATATTTAGCTGCAGCATGGCTCTACCACGTAAAATACCTCACATCTGGATACAGCAGCAACAGTACAATTCACAGAAAATTGCAGTTTGCACTTCAATACTAGGCAGGAAAAGGAGTCCTATTGGCTCTTATGATAAGATTAATTAAAAACATCAAAGGATGAATAGTTTTGTTCTGCATAATTCTAGAAATGCATATTTACACATTTGTTCGTCGCAGGAGAACAAGCTCATAAGTTGGCATGATGCCGCGACAATTGTTCGAGTTCCGGATGCGGTCCCCGGCGCCGCCACTGACGACAGCTAATTCAGACTTCGGACACTGGTTCTGTTTCACTTGAAACATACGAATTCATATTTTTATTGCCATCTCCCTAACGTATTACTTCATTGAAATATTTAGTAGTCAAATGTAACTATAGTTTACTACACTTTAATGAATAGAAAGAAAGAAAGAAACACTTTATTTCAGCACTGACCATTGACGTGCAACATTATACTAATTTATAAAAAATGCGAAATTTTAAAAAATTTGGCTTTGTAAGTCGAAGGTGTGCCAAAATGGTCATCACTCAGAATGAGTTGTGGCGAAACTACAAAGCTAATTTTCAGTAGTGACAAAAAAAACCCTAGGAGAACACAGCTCAAAGATCTGTATCCACCTAGCCAGGAACGCGTGGCGGTCAGCATGTTCACATGCATCCTATTAAGAATCAATGAATTTGGAGTAACCACATAATAATATAATAGGTATCTATGGTTCGCCGTATGGATGCGGTTTAAGCAAGCCTCCTTTGTCCGACAGGTGCTGTAAGAGACGACAATTGGAAACGCCATAAAGACGTAATAGCCTCCAATAGATAGCAGTACAACTAAATTTAATGCGGGCGTTTAACTTAGGCTTTCAGCTCATAATGTAGTCTGTTAAACCAAAGTTTTTAGTTGTTTACTTTGTTTATAGTTTATTTTAATTTTGGTTTCTATTCTCAATCTTGTTTCAGTCTTTTTAGATCTTATTACTTTAAATTGTCTTTTTGGCAGTTGGTTTTTGATATTTTAATTTTTTTTATAGGATAAGGGTGACGAGCGAGCACACAGTATACCTGATGGTAAGAGGTTTCTGTTGCCCATAGACATCCACATTTATCCTCAAAAAGAAAATGCAGATGCTTTGTCAGCCGTGAGTACTAAGATGGGATGCCTCTTTTTCAGTAAAAAGGGTCTCCGGTTATCTACACTCACCGTATGAAACACAGCAGCATTAAGCTCCACCACGTATAAAATTTATTTTATTTCAGTGTACTAATGCGTTGAAACTTGTATTTTTTAATTAGTTATTATTATTTATTAGCGAGTAGTTTTCTTACATATAGGTTAGATAAAGCTTAGCTATTGGTTAAATAAATTTTATTGAAACAGCCATTTTCTTTAATGTTGTTTCTGAGTTTACGAGTGTTGTTTTATCTACAAAACGTTATCTGTTTACTGTTGCTTTTGTTCCACGATATCTTAAGGATAAAGTAAGTAAATAATATTGATAAAGAAGGAATTCATTGGATCTACTCAAGACAGGAAAAAAGGTATTCAGCTAAGATCCACGCAAAAATTTTCAAGTTTAATAAGTGTTAACATTGAATTGCGGCACTAAGAGCCGTGGGTTTGAATAGTTCCCGGTCTGCATGTTTGTTTTTGTGCAATTTATGTTTGTAAACCGTCTTAACTAAACAGGAGAAAATCTTAGTGTAAAGGTAACGTTTTCTAAATAACTAAAAAAATATTAAAGAATTTTTTGTATAATTTCTGTGAAATACAGGTTTCCTCATGATGTTTTCATTCATCGTAATAAATCTGCACTTTAAATTGCAATTAGCAATTTTATTGGAACCTGCGGAAATTAAAGTCGAGATATATGGCGAGCATTTAGCTAAGCTACCAAGGCCCTACAATAATTAAAAAAAATACTTAATTTTTGCTAAATATTTAATTCCACAATTATAAAATTATTAGTCGCGTTGTGTTCTCGTTTATTTGTAAAGTTAAGTGATTGTTCGTATTAATAATTGTATTGCACGGCTCTATCAAAAACACATAATACCATCACAAAGCGATCTTCAGTATTTTTTTATAGAATAAGGGTGAAAAAACGAGGATACAGTCCACCTGATACTAAGTAGATGCTGTGTGGCCCAAAGAAATCTACGTCGAACCTTGATTACGAATCAAAATACAGATGCATTGTCACCCCTGATGACTAGTATAGAATGCCTCGTTTCCAGTTAAAGGGGTCTCCGGTTCTATACGCTCACCAAACAAAATATAACAATATTGAGCTGCTATTTTACGCTGGTATTCTGTAAGAGCGTGGTCCTTCCCCAGTCGAGATGACCATTCGTACTATAACTATAATATAGTTTCAGCATGTTTCTACTACGTATAAAATAAATCTTACTAGTCTTACGTATAAAATAAATCTTACTTAGGCAAGGGAACCATTTCATTGACATGATATTAAAACACGAGTGTTCATAATGCTGACCGCGGGGTGACCCTTGGGCCTATCAAGCCTTTTTTTTAACATGGGGAAATGCCTACGCATACCCGCCTCGAGGGAACAAGGACGGGTTATGTCGCACTCGCACCGACTAAAACCCCATTGTGTTCCACCATCGTCACATATTGGCAGGGCCACGGGAACGCTTTCGCACACATCCACGGTTTCACTAGCGCCGGCCGCCCCATGGCGGCTCTTTCTTGGGAGAGGACTATTCCTCCCCCCTCTCCTTC
Organism: Parnassius orleans; assembly: GCA_029286625.1. NCBI lineage: Eukaryota > Metazoa > Arthropoda > Insecta > Lepidoptera > Papilionidae > Parnassius > Parnassius orleans. The sequence continues at coordinate 99,270 of JAGSMP010000811.1, read as the reverse complement.
TCAGGTAAGGTGCACCAGATCACATGTCTCGCTTTCCTCCACGGCCTCCAACTACAACTGCGCAGAGGACGCTCCCGTGTCCGATGCGCGAAGATCATGGGGCCAGGAAGAACGGGTAGTCAGAAGCGCTTGCCTTCCTGACCCCAGTGGTGGATCTGCTCTATGGCTCTGCCGCCAACCAAGATTCGGCTGCGGGGGGTAGGGAGAGCGGTGCCTCACAATACCGACACTTCTCTCCCACCGCAGCCCCACCACCACAGCATAAACGGTGCGACCCCGTCAGAGTCGCCGAGGATAGGGCGAGTGACGCATCGCCATACCAACACTTCCTCTGCGACTCCATCTCGGCTGCAGCGGTACGCATCACACATCCGAAGTAGGTCAATTATACTTTATATTAATATAATACTAGCGACCCGCCCCAGCTTTGCATGTGTGATTGTTGGATTTGTACAACAGCGCCTTCATCTATAGCTTAGCTCCTCCGCAATGTGTTCATTGAGATACGTCGCCACTACGAGAACGAACAGAACTCTGACGATTCTGATGACAATGATAAAGACGATGACGACTCTGATGGAGAATCAAATCGCTCAGTTAAAATGAAAATTAAGTTGAAAGGTAAAAGCAAGAACACACCCACGAGAAAACGCAAGCAACGCAAGTACATTTCTGACGATGAAGACTACGAAGAGGATTAGATATTTTATATAGTTTTAATTATTCATGTATATTGAGTTATCATAATAGGTTATATTTCAGTTTTACTTGACATGTAATAATGTAATAAATATGTAATAAAATCTTTTAGTAAATTTCATTTAAAGACAATTTAATATCTGTTTACAAAGGTTTATATTGAATTTTAACACATTGACATTAAGTAGTTGTGTGTCAGAAATATTAAAAATATTTGGTTAGCAAGTAAGGAAGTATTAAATAATCATTAATTATTTAAATTATTTCACCATGTGTGAATTGAAATATTTCTCAATATTCAGTATATATAACTATTAATTGAAATAGTTTTTACAATAGCTAAATAAGTATAGCGTAACTCCATTAGTATCCCATAAAAATTTCATCAATCTTTCAAGAAGGAAAAGACGGAAAAAAAAGAATAAAAAGATAAAGATTGTGTTTAGAGTCATCAAGATGTTGGTAACAAATCTAAGGTAGGTTCACACTTAATAAAAAAAAAAACAGCAGTGCAGTAACTATCATGTTGTTAAAAATAAAATAAACATAGCACATAGGTCATTATTTTCATATGTGCACACACATATTAAACAGATATTTAGTTTTATTTCTTTATTTCGTTTCAATTATTTCAGGTTTTCTTATAACGTTTAAAAACTGAAACAAAATAAATAACATTTGGTCATGTAATAGCAGTGGCTCATATCATAAGTATTATTTGCTCCAATCACTAGAATTTAAACGTTTGTTACCAAAATAACGATTGTGAATAAAATAAAGATTATAATGAACAAGTTCTAAACATAATAAATCCAACAGTGGATTGTTTTTAACTATTGGGCTAATCTTCAATAGCCCATAAAAATCCCAAACAAAATGGCCACTATCGTAATCACAACGCTTGCTGCGGATTTGCATTTTGTCTCGTGGCTGTCGTAAGAGACGACTATGGGAAATGCCAGAAATATCTCAGCGAAAGCACAAAATCGCTCAGCGAACTATTTTTTAAAGGATAAGGGTGACAAGCGAGCACTCAGCTTGTCTCTACCACGGTAAAGGACTAGACTAGAAAGAGCGCTATGCTTGGAGTTTCTGTGTGAGATAGAATCTCTAACTAAGATCAAAAACTCGAATTAATCAATGGTGAAGAACGGCAACGCACCTGCAATACTTTAGCATGATAACCCTCTTAACTATTTCTGCCGCCATACAGTAGTGCCTGCACTGCTGAGTTCTGGTCTAAAGGATAAAAAGAGCCAGCATAGTTACAGGTGGAGATGCATTACTTCTTAGTCCTGATTGGTGACAACGGATCTTGAGTCTACTTTGTTTAAAGTTGATTGCAGGTTTAAGGTTCATGGGCAGCGGTAGTCCTTTAACATCTGGTGGAATTTCATCAGTTCGCTTGTCATGAAAATTTTATTAAAAGAACCTCTGATGTTGCAGATGTTCATAGTCAGCGGTGATCACTTGCCAACACTACAGCTGTATTATGGTTCAAATGGAGAAGGATTATCTTAAAAATGCAGCATAAGAATCAAAATTCAGATGCGTTGTCATCCCTGAGGATAAAGATGGAATGCCTCGTTAGCATGGCTCTACCAATTCAAGTTTATATGTGGGACCACCTATTATATTAGTAGCCTTTAATCAACAATTTTATTATTACCTGTATTTTTCAATTACAATAAATGTGTATTGAGCCAATTCTGCAATCATTAAGTCAATGAATATCTAACTTCCACTGAGAGGTCAATCAACGGATTCATTTCGGCTGGGCAGCGTTCGGGAAATTATGACACAGGTTCTCGTCAGGTATACCTCAAAACTTGAAGTTTGACGTCAGGTATTATACCTCAAAACTTGCCAGTGATGACTTATGGATCTGAGACGTGGTCCTTCACTGCTGGCTGTATAAGGAAGCTCAAGCTCAAGAATAACCGTATGAGGAGGCTCAGCGAGCTATGGAGAAGGCTATGGGTTTTCTCTACGTTATAAACTTAAAAATGAGGAGCTTGATGAAACGACGATCATTTCAAGAGAAGTTCTGGGGTGACAGCCTCGTACCGGTATGCGAGTGTAGGGTTACCCTCACTTGATGAGGTGACGACTTGGTAAGACATGCAGGAATTCGATGGATGCAGGTGGCTCATGACCGTGCTTTGTGACATTCCTTGGGGGAGGCCTATGTTCAGCAGTGGACTTGTCAAGGGCTGTAATGACGATATATAGTTTTATAAAATAATGAAATCCAATGCAATATTTATTAACACAGATAAAATCTCTGCATATAACTAAAATTAAAGAATCTGTCTCTAATATCGAAATAACTGCCTTATATATGAGATGATTATTATTATTAAGAGATATCCGTTAAGATATTAATACCCATTTTTAAAATTTCTGTCTGTCTGTCAGTATGTCAATCTGTCCAGGCCAATCTTCGAATTGGCTGAACCGATTATTATAAAACTTCACGAACATATAGAGAGCAATGTCAGGAGTGATATATAGTGATATATTTAATCCGAAACGCTTGGAGATTTTTATAAAAGTGAAATAATGATAAAACAAATGGTCTTTGATTATCTTGAATCTATAAAACGCAGCATTCATAGATCCTACCTAGGCGATGCCGGGGCGGGTCGCTAGTAACAAATAAACTCGAGCATATACGACATTTTGCGATTAACTTCATCGATTTATGACTATCTGCAAAGCATTTAAAATATTACGAAGTGGGATTTAAGAATATTCACCACCCCATATCATCCAGTAGGTGTTGTAAGAGGCGATAGAGGAAAACTGAACTAGGAGATGGGCAAGCAGCATCTTCCTGATAAAATTAAAGTAAAAAAACTGCGGTTGCCAACCCGCCTACCAAGCGTGACAACTGTGGCACGGCACTCCACTCATAGTATATGAGTGGAGTTTTCATAGGCTATAATGAATGAGTATAATTGTTTTTGATTATATGATCCTCTATCTATATACTCAACAGGATTAATAACTAGAGCACCTAATGTATCCTGACAATATGCAGAGTGGGCTTACGTACATAATCCGTCAGTTGGTGCACAGCGGAGTTACGTAGGAAGTAGACGGATTACCGTTAATAGATTAAGATAAATGTTCTAAGCAAATTGTGTTATAGTCACACATCACATGATGTATACAAGGCACAGGTACAAACAATAAATCTATAGAAAAAATTATTATCATTACGATAGGTTTAAGAAATAAAGAAAGAATTTTTAATGAGATTTTGAAACCAATATTTAATCTAATAATGTTTTAAAAGTACGTTTGTGGCGGTAGTTGCTGGGCTCAAACATAATACATATTTATAAAAATTATTCTCTTGGATGTTTACTGATCCTACTTCTACTGCAGATTCAAGATAATAGACTTGACCTCTATTTTGGTATCCGAAAGGGTGCACTATGTCCCGACACTACATTTATGTGATAAAGGAATACATAATATTGTATACAAAAATTCTGACTCAAAATAGAGATTTTTTTCTTTGCGGAAGCTAGCAATGTCCAACTTGATCGTTGGGATTACGTTGAATCATATCTTAATTCGGGCTGCAATATTAATATCAACATTATCAATAGAATAAACGGTATAGTAGCGGTGTAAGAATATCCACTACCTCATACCGTCCCGAGTGTCGTAAGAGGCGACAGAGGAAATAAAATATTCTAATAATGGTACAATTGTACTATCTATTAAATGCCATTGTACCATTATTAAATTTTATTTGATTATTGTACCATTATTAGATATCTCAGAAAAGCGGACATTGAACGGAATACGTAATGACATTAATATTACTACGTATTCCGTTTCATTATTTCAGTATTATAAGTGACAGTACTCTAATCGCAGGGTGCGGACCGCGAACTCATAAGGTGGTGGGTTCGAATCCGCCATACGACTATTGTCCTACAATTCTACTACTGTCGGCTCCTAACAAAAGCATTTTAAGCTTACCAGGAGTGGTTAAAGGGAATATTAGTAATGTAAATAGCATTGCTAGTCTATTAAACAAAAGATTAATATGGCAAAGAAATTTTTTGTTACGCAGTTAAAACATATAATATATAAAAGTATGTACATCGATCGCAACACGTTATAATATTTAAGCGGCGTTTACCTAACAGTCTAGCTATCCAATTAACTGGTTGAGTGAGTAATCAGTAGCCACATGTCGATCAATAAACTAGTAATCTCCTAGTCTCCTAGATGATATAATGTACAAAATGACATCAAATGCTATTATATAAAAGGCAATGTATTTATAGTTGACTAACTGAAATCGTTTATACATTGTAAGGTTTTAAATGGTTGAAATTACTTTAGTTAAGATGAATGAAATAAGAGAAGTCAACAGCGGTCCTAAATCAGTTCGATTAGAGAACCTTTGCTTGCTTTGTTTAGACTATAAATATTATAATTAGATTTTTGGGCATGACTTTCACGGTATGACGAGAAGTTGATAAAATGATAACAACATAAAGTAATGTGTTACATTTTATAAGAAAACTCAAATTGAACATGATCAGGAGTCGCGTTTACGACTACTAGTATCCATTACACTAGACCTCTCCCATGGATTGTCTAACAGCCATATTTGCTATGCTTGGCAGGTGGTTTGGCAACCGTAGTTTTTTATTATTTTGTCTTGTTATCAGGAAGACGTTGCTTATCATCTCCTGTTTCATTTCACTTTGTCGCCTCATACAACACCCACGGGATGATATGCGGTTGTGAATATTCTTACTCCAACGGTTGAACTAAACATAATACAGGTCAATGATATGCCCACTGCGTCAAGCGAAAATAAATTTGACATATGAGAATATCTGACTAAAATTAGGTTTAGGATAGCGTTCAGGATGTACAGCATCTTAACATATTGGATCGTCTCCTCAATAACTTCATCAGATACATATAATATGGTCTTCATAAATATGACCATGTATTCTTTCGTATCAGTTAACTGGCTGCTCATCCGTCAGCGCAGATATGTTAGAAAACTCTGCACCTTTTCACTATACTGAACGATTCTCGTGCTCCTGAGTACTTGAAATCTAAATTTCAGTAAAGGAGATACTCATAATTTTTCACCGTTCTTCGGATAATCTAAAGTTGCTAACGCCTTTACACCGTACTGGTTACATGTCCCATTTTTCGCCCTTACGGCTATAAGACTATGGAACGAAATACCTCTTGACATTAAAAAAAACTTCCAACACGTTTCTTTTAAAAAACAAAGTTCTTGAACATTTTTGTAGAGCATTGCAAGTGTGAATTAACACTGAAAAACAAACATTTTTAATGTAGGTACTTCCCATACAAGTAAATGGAGGATGGTTTTTTTTACCCGTCTATTCTATTATGTAGGGAATCGTTGAATAGGTCTTTAAAAACACTGGGGGTGTGGAACAACATATTTTCGATTCAGGAGTCCGTTCGCGAAATATTTAGCTTTATAATTGAGAAGTTAACGAGTAATAGTCGACCAACTTATAAAATGCACTTGGATTAGTAAAAATTTCGTTATAACTCCATAGACCTAAGCTGCATTATAAATTTGTAATGTTATTAAAACTGTTAAAAACAAACATTTTATATGAAGAAAACACTTATATGCATTACTACTATAGCTTTAGTTTTCATTTAGGATAGGCAGGGGATCTTTCTTACTTTCATTTATTTTTAGTTGGTAGTTATAGTAGGTCTCAATGAAAGTGTTAATATAATCATATAGCCTCATACAGTTTCATTCCTCACTCTTGGTTTACGCGGGCGACCTCAGGATAATTTAAGGCAGTGGTAGTTTACGTGAAGGTTCGTTACGGTCATATAATATGTATATCTTAGGTTGCACTGCCGGAATATATAGATAGATAGTCAACTATGATCATTTTGTACCTTGGCATGTGAATGATTTGATGTAAATTGTATTTTTTCAAAATCTAAAAGATATTTTAACCTTTTGAATACCACTCCCTATAAGTCTGATTTGAAAATAAGTCCAGTTACGATCTTCCTATTTGGGCCCATTTTAGTCATTATAGCGGTCAAACTGCGAACTCACTTATTATGCTCATTATCAAGAAAGCCCACGTATTGTGACGGCAACTACGGAACTCACTCTACATTTTGCGGCCCGACACGCACGGCCAATTTTTTTTCTCATCCTTAGTTTATTTTGCTGCACTATCTCCCATATATTTATCTCTGCTAGCCTAATGGTTGATGGGAGAGAATGCTTTAGGCATTAAGTCGCATTAAGTCGCCATATGTGCGATTTTGTCGGTCACTCTGGTTCTACTGCGGATATCCTCATTTCTAAGTTCACGCAGAGAAACCCTGAGCATAGACCTCCATAGCTCGCTGAGCGACCTTGAGCTTCCTCATACGGCCAGCAGTGAAGGACCACATCTCAGTTCCATATGTCATCACTGGCAACACGCACTGGTTGTACAGTCATTCATGGGGTATATTGCCACAGCAAGCTGAAGTGTCAATTGGCTGCATATAGCTCGAAGAACCGACAACCGATGGGGAGGAAAGGTTCGAGTGGCAGCCTCGTACCGGTAGGTAGAAGTGTAGGCGACCCCAACCCCACTAAATGGAGTGACGACCTGGTAAGACATACGGGAAGTCGATGGATGCAGGTGGCTCAGGACCATGCTTTGTGGCATTCCTTGGGGAGGCCTATGTTCAGCAGTGGACTTGTAAAGGCTGTAATGATGATAATGATTATGTAATTTTAATTTTTGTGCATAAAGTTTAAATAAATAAATTGAGGTAATAATAGTGATCTCATTACAGGAATCAACATTACCACATATAAACCAAAAGCAACTAAGAACTAATAAAGAACTCGCCTCGCTGTGGCCAACAGACTTGAGTGATGTATATCATGCATACTGCAACAGTTAATCTTATATACAAACAAACGAGCTGTGGTAGACTGTCTCTTGCACTAAGCTTACAAACATTTTAGTTGTAAAGTCGATTGATATATTAGACCGAGCTTCAAAATATAGACGATAATTTCAGTTCGGCTCGCCACATAGTTTGTAGCTGCACATTATATTATAATGCTTAAGAGAAGAAGGTATGAAAATATCTATAGTAATGAAACATGAATTATTTTACCAAAGACAAATAACCTTTAAAACTTACTTTCTATAAATCACACAACGATCATCTCGAGTTTATTATTTTGCCGGCTTGGCTTGGTTAGGGTCTATTAATGTGGCCTTATTTAGATCAAAGACCATTTATTTTATTATAGTTCGTTTTTTTGTTCAAAACCTTAAATTTTTCGGACAAAATATAGCCTAAATCACTCCGGTATTGTTCCTTATGTGATCGTAAAATTTCATTACAATTGGTTCAGCCATTCCGAAAATTAGCCTAGACAGACAGACAGAGAAAATTTTAAAATGGTTATTTATACCTACTCTAATGCAAGTTTCGCCTCTGCTTAAAATAAGCCAGTTATTTCAATAGTAAAGACAGACACTTTAATTTTTTATTATTCTTTTTATAATGTTAAACTTCTTACGTAGTTACAAATCGATTAAAAACTACTAGATAGTTAAAATGACTAGGTATTCTCAACCCCACATCTTTTACTCTTTTTTGGGAACCTTTGCGCAACCGCTGTTAAATTAATCTGTGCTCAGTGAGTTTACTTACCTGCTAGCCAAAGACTGGCGATTCGTTATGGAATTTGTTGCTTTAAGGATACTCGATTTACCTGAAGAAAGTAATCCGGATAATAGAAATTTATAGCAGTGCACCGTCATTAAGTGTCGTATTAAGTCTGACATATTAACGTTTGACGGCTCCGTGGCTGCAATGACTTGCAGCGCTGAGGGCCGCAGATTCGAATTCGCACGGAATAAGTATTTGTATGGCCTACAAATATTTGTACCTTGGCATGTGAATAATTTGATGTAAATTGTATTATTTTCAAAATCGAAAAGATATTTTAACCTTTTTTGAATACCACTCCCTATAAGTCTGATTTGAAAATAAGTCCTTCAGTTACGATCTTCCTATTTGGGCCCATTTTTAGTCGTTATAGCGGTCAAAATGCGAACTCACTTATTATGCTCATTATCAAGAAAGCCCACGTATTGTGACGGGCAACTACGGAACCCTACCTCTACATTGTGGGTGGCCCAACACGCACTTGGCCAATTTTTTTTTCCCATTATTAGTTTATTTTTGCTGCACTACCTCCCATATGTTTATCTCTGCTTAGCCTAATGGTTGACTGGGAGAGAATGCCTTAAGGCATTAAGTCGCACTAAGTCGCCATATGTGCGATTTTGTCGGTCACTCTGGTTCTACTGCAGATATTCTCATTTCTAAGTTTACCACGCAGAGAAACCTCGAGCATAGACCTCCATAGCTCGCTGAGCGACCTGAGCTTCCTCATACGGCCAGCAGTGAAGGACCACATCTCAGTTCTATATGTCATCACTGGCAACACGCACTGGTTGTACAGTCATTCATGGGGGTATATTGCCATAGCAAGCTGAAGTGTCAATGGCCGGCATATAGCTCGAAGAACCGACAACCGATGGGGAGGAAGGTTCTCAGTGGCAGCCTCGTACCGGTAGGCGAAGTGTAGGGCGACCCCCCACTAGATGGAGTGACGACCTGGTAAGACATACAGGAAGTCGATGGATGCAGGTAGCTCAGGACCATGCTTTGTGGCATTCCTTGGGGGAGGCCTATGTTCAGCAGTGAACTTGTAAAAGGCTGTAATGATGATAACGATTATGTGCGATTTTAATTTTTGTGCATAAAAGTTTAAATAAATAAATAGAGGTAATAAGAGTGATCTCATTACAGGAATCAACATTACCGCATATAAACCAAAAGCAGCTAAGAACTAATAAGGAACTCTCGCCTCAAGCTGTGGCCAGCAGACTTGAGCGATGCGGCCATCAGCGTGCATACTGCAACAGTTAATCTTATATACAAACAAACGAGCTGTGGTAGACCGTCTCTTGCACTAAGCTTACAAACATTTTAGTTGTAAAGTCGATTGATATATTAGACCGAGCTTCAAAATATAGACGATAATTTCAGTTCGGTCAGTTTCCGCCACATAGCTTGTAGCTGCACATTATATTATAATGCTTAAGAGAAGAAGGTATGAAAATATCTATAGTAATGAAACATGAATTATTTTACCAAAGACAAATAACCTTTAAAACTTACTTTCACATAAATCACACAACGATCATCTCGAGTTTATTATTTTGCCGGCTTGGCCTGGTTAGGGTCTATTAATGTGGCCTTATTTAGATCAAAGACCATTTATTTTACCATTGTTCGTTTTTTTTTCAAAAAAAACCTTAATGTTTTTCGGACAAAATATAGCCTAGATGACTCCCGGCATTGCTGCCTATGTGATCGTAAAATTTCATCACAATCGGTTCAGCCATTCCGAAAATTAGCCTACACAAACAGACAGAGAAAATTTTAAAATGGTTATTTATACCTTACTATCATACAAATTTCGCCTCTGCTTTAAATAAGCCAGTTATTTCAATAGTAAAGATAGACACTTTAATTTTATTATATTCCTTTATACAATGTTAAACTTCCTATGTAGTTACAAATCGATTAAAAACTACTAGAGAGTTAAAATGACTAGGTATTCTCAACCCCACATCTTTTAATCCCTTTTTGGGAACCTTTGCGCAACCGCTAAGTTAAATTAATCTGTGCCTCAGTGAGTTTACTTACCTGCTAGCCAAAGACTGGCGATTCGTTAAGTGGAATTTGTTGCTTTAAGGATACGCGATTTACCTAAAGAAAGTAATCCTTGGATAATAGAAATTTATGGCAGTGCACTGTTATTAAGTGTCGTATTAAGCTCTGACATATTAACGTTTGACGGCTCCGTGGCTTAACAATGACTTGCAGCGCTGAGGGCCGCAGATTCGAGTCTCGCACGGAACAAGTATTCGGCCTACAAATATTTGTTCCGGATCTGGATGTTTGTCTTTGTGAAATTTATTTTTGTAAGCTAACGGTACTTAACGGGGTAACGTTTTTTCGATGAAAAACTTTCACCCGTAAGTCAGTATCCATATCTATAATAATATTATAAATGCGAAAGTGTGTTTGTTTGTGTGTTTGTTTGTTTGTTTGTTCTTCTTCACGTCGCATCAGAGCGTCGGCATGGCATGATTTTTCTATGGGGATAGTTCGGTGGCTGTAGAGTGACAGGCTACTTTTTTCCGCGGAAAACATCTCATTCCCGTGGAAAATCGAATATGTTGCAAAATTAAATCATCAATCAGCTAGGTGGCGCCACCGTGATTCTACAAGACGGACGACGGTACGATGGACGAACACAGAAGGTCAGAATATCTGGATTATTATGTCTTTTACCAAAATTAAGATAAAAATGTATGGATCTGTATTTTTCCACGCAGGACCAGGAAGAGAGCGATAAAAACATAAAATTCACCAGCTGATTTTCTTCAAACGTTTTGTGCATCGTAATTCACAGAATAGGCGATAACCTCGCAGACGATATTAAGTAATCCGTTGATGCTCCGTTTACCGCAAGGGTTACAGGCGTGATTATAAGTATGGATCAGAAATACTATCACCACCTGTCACGCTTTCACCCTTAACTATTACTTAACAATGGTAGAAACAGTTCTTAGTAAGCCTTATTAATAAGCCTTAGTAATATTTATTAAACGGAAATTAATACAGTTCTTATATGTGGTTATGAATGAATCGGTATTACAATAAGAAAATTGTACAAAATTATAAGAAAAATATTTTTGAGAGTTCTTATTAACTAACATATACATAGTTTAAATTGATTCCGCTAGATGTCGTTACTAGGTTGTTAAAACGCGGTAACGAAATGTTTCCTGACATGTACTTAACTCCCGCCATTGAGCCGCGCGTCAACTTATAGTGCATACGGTACCTATACGCTTAAATTGTTTCTATTTCGTAGCTTATTCGACTACCTGCTTTCGATTTCGGTTGTTTGTTATTTGCTTTGTGATTTGGTTAAGGTTGAATGGATTTATATTGGCTTTCATTTTCGGATTTGTCTATTTTCTTGGATCCTTTTGTTTATTTGGTTGGTATTCCTTTATACATATTTAGACTCTGGCTTTGATTTTGATTTTATTTATTTAGAATCGTGAATTGGTTTTCGTTGTTTTAGGTTGTTTAACAATATTTCAAAGGAATATTAATAGTATAGATAGTGTATACGGTACATATACACTTACTTCTTTTTCGTTGGTTATATTTATTTTGACTACTGCTTTCGATTTCGGTTTTCTGCGATTTGTTTTGTGATTTGGTTTAAGTAGATTCGATTTTTTTGGCTATTATTTTCGGATTCGTGTTGTGTCTTGAATTGGTTTTGTTGTTTTGATTTTAAAAATATTTAAAAGGAATATTTATTCCTTTTAGATATTTTGTTGCTTTAAAAAATATTTAAAAGGAAATTTAATTCCTTTTAGGTATTTTAACGTTTTTTATAAATAGGTTTTCTTACTTCATAATGCCTCGCAAACGTAAGTCCAGCCTTTCAAGAGTATCTTCTCAAAGACAAGCGAAAAGATTAGCTCGATCGCTAGAATCTTTAGAAGATGCTGAACTGAGAAGGCAAGAACAAGCAGAGCGTCAGGCTGCTTTAGAGCATCTGAGACACCTTCTCAACGTCAGCAAAGGCGTCTTGAACAGACAGAGCGTCAGGCTGCTTTAAGAGCTTCCGAAACACCTTTTCAAAGTTAGGAAGGCGTCTTGAACAGGCAGGCGTCAAGCTACTTTAAGAGCTACTGAAACACCTGATCAAAGTCAGCAAGGCAGCAAAACAAGCGGAACGTCAGGCTGCCTTAAGAGCCGCGAAACACCTGATGAAACTCAACACAGACTCATTGAGCAAGCTGAACGTCAATCTACTATAAGGGCATCTGAAACACCAGAACAGACACAGGCGCGAAGAGATGCAAATGCACAGCTCAAGCTGAACGTCGACAAAATTTTCAAAGAAACAATTGGTCGGTTTTTAATGACGCAGCATTCAGTTATGATCCGTTGATTGATTATAAAATCACAGGTTAGTTGTTATCGGACTGATGGACAAGGCGTGTCGATTTTGCAGCGCTTTAAAATGGAAAGATGAGACCGCAGGCATGTGCTGTTCCAATGGCAAAGTGTCTCTTCCGTTATTTGAGGAACCAGAAGAACCTTTGAAAACTCTCTTTTATATGATGCTAATGAGTCACGGCGCTTTTAAACAGGATCCGGAAATATAACTCATGCTTTCAAATGACGTCCTTCAGCAGACCGGGAAATAATAATGCCGGGATTTTCGCCTACATTTACGGTGCAAGGGCAAATTTATCATAGAATAGGTTCACTTTTTCCAGCTGAAAACGAACAGCATAAATTTTTACAAGTATATTTTATGGGTGACGAAGAAATTGATTAGACCGTCGCTGCCAATTTATCCAGGGAGTTGAGAGAGATACAGTGTTCAAAATTCAAAGATTCTTGCATAAACGTAACATTTTAGTCAAAACATTTAAAACTGCTTTAAAAAACCTACCTGAAGAGGATTATAAAGTCGTCATTCACGCAGATAGGACCCTCGAGGAGAGCATGAAAGGTGCTACAATGCACCTTTGATAAACGAAATAGCAGCCGTAATTAGTGGTGATCAATTTTCTTCACGAGACATTGTCTTGCGAGCACGTGATGACACGTTGCAACGGGTAGCCGATACACAAGTTTTATGACGCTCTGCAATACCCATTGATTTATTGCAAAGGACAAGAGGGTTATCATTTTCAAATTCCACTCATTAACCCGGTCACAAAGGAGCCTACTCCGAACAAAAAGTATCATGTATGGATTTTATGCGTATCATATGATGTTGCGAGAAATTGATTTTAACCTCTTAGCCCGGCGTAGACAATTATTTCATCAATTTTTGTAGACATGTATGTGAAGGTTGAAAGTGAACGTTTCCGTTATATATCTTTAAATCAAAAGCTGCGCGTTGAGAATTATATACATTTACAAGATGCAGTTTCTAGCGACGCCAATGTAAACCCCAGAGATTTAGGTAAAATGGTAATTCTGCCCTCATCATTCGTTAACAGTCCCTGCTACCTACATGAGTACTCACAAGACGCATTTGCCTATGTACGAACTTACGGAAGACCTGATCTTTTGTTACTTTTACTTGCAATCCCACATGGAAAGTAATAACCGAGGAGCTAATGCCGGGCCAAAAAAGTACTGACAGACACGATTTAGTTGCTAGAGTATTTAGATTAAAAGTACAAAAATAAATGTATGTAATTAACAAAGGAAAATTTTCGGAGAGGTGCAGTGCTTCATGTATTCAATTGAATGGCAAAAAAGAGGATTACCGCATGCCCACATTCTAATATGGCTTAAAGAGAAGTTGCGGCCCAGCCCAATATACGACATAATAAGCGCCGAGATTCCGGATCCTGAGCAAGATAGAGAATTGTATGATACCATCGTCCAAAATATGATTCACGGTTCATGTGGAGCACGAAATTCAATATCGCTATGTATGAAAGAAGGAAATGTACAAAGAAATTCTAAACAGCTATTAAAAGAAACAGTGCACAATGACAATGGCTACCCTTTATACAGACGAAGAGCCCGAAGATGGTGGCAGGAAAGTTACAATCAAATCTCGCTCTGGAGCGTTCGAAACCTTAGATAACAGCTGGATTGTCCCGTATTCGCCCATTCTATGTAAAATGTTTAATGCCCACATTAATGTAGAAGCATGTAGCTCTGTCCGCGCAATCAAGTATATCTGTAAGTACATAAATAAAGGAAGGACCAAGCAATATTTAATCTCAGGAGTGAAGGTGAGGCAAATCCTGTTAATGAAGTACAGACCTTTCAAAGGGCGTTATGTCAGCAGTAACGAGGCAGCGTGGCGTCTCCTTGGCTTCTTTACACGAAAGGCACCCAACAGTTACTCACCTTGCTGTGCACTTAGAAAATGGAGAGCGTGTATATTTCACCGAAAGAAATTTCCAAGAAAGAATTGCATCACCGCCAAAACTACACTAACAGCCTTCTTTCAACTTTGTCAAACCGACCCCTTTGCAAAACGTTGTTATATTCTGAAGTCCCCGCTATTATACTTGGAACACATCTAGGAAGGAGTGAAACGCTGTATTCAAAGCGCGCCTGTTGTAAATTGGCCCAGTGTAAAGTCATCAGATGCCCTTGGTCGTGTGTATACCGCATGTAACTAATTTTGAATGTTTCTGTTTACGATTGCTGCTGCACCATGTTCGGGGTCCTACAGGATATAAAGACCTTAAAACTGTCAACGATCAGGAATGCGCAACTTATAGAAGCATGTGAAGCTCTGCATCTTTTATAAAACGATAATCACTGGATGAAACCATGGAGGAAGCTGTGCAGTGCCAGTCACCAGCCAAAATTAGGGATCTTTATGCAACTCTCATATCATCTTGCGGGCTATCTAATGCACATAAATTGTGGGACAAATATAAAGAGTACATGGCGGAAGATATTTTGAAGGTTACAGCAGACACACGCGAACATGACATACAATGAACATTTATAATGCAGCACTTGGAAAAATTTAAATAAAAGTAATGGCAATGGTAGGCAAAAAATTAAGCGACTTTGGAATGATAAGCCCTCAGCGAACAACCGAAAATGAACTAAGTGATGAAATTATACGTGAAACAAACTACGATATACCAGCTTAGCAGCAGTAACAGCAATTTGTACCCCGCTTGCTTCCCGAACAAAACGAGTTTTGACAAAGTATTAGGACAAATTGAATCTGGAAATGGTGCACTTTTCTTTTAAATGCCCTGGAGGAACTGGGAAGACATTTTGTTAAATTTATTATTAGCGCAAGTACGGAAGATAAAAACATTTCTGTGGCCGTAGCTTCCTCGTATAGCCGCCACGCTGCTAAGCGGGGCCGCACTACATTCTGTTTTAAAACTCCCTCTAAATCTAGCCCAGGAAGAATCGCCGATCTGCAACTTTAGCAAAAATAGTGCACGAGGTATAATGATACGACAATGCAAACTTTAGTGTGGGACGAAAGTACAATGTCGCATAAAAAAGCTGTAGAAGCACTAAATCGAACGCTCCAGGATTTGCGCAGCAATACCCATGTAATGGGAGGAATGGTGGTTTTACTGGCTGGTGACTTTCGCCAAACTTTACCTGTCATTCAAAAGGGCACACCTGCAGATGAAATTAAAGCATGCCTCAAGTCGTCTTTTTATGGAACAAGGTGACAAAATTCAGTTTAACTACGAATATGAGAGTGCATTTGTATAATGATATCAATGCTGGAAACTATGCTGACACACTATTAAAAATTGGCGATGGGCGGTTGGAAATGGATGCTGAGGATGATTTTTGTAATTTAGTACAGAGTCATTCCGAATTAGTTGCGAGCGTTTATTCAGATTTAACGAACAACATGCATGAAGACAAATGGTTATGTGAAAGGGCGATTCTTGCACAAAAATGAGAGCGTTAACAAAATAAATTCAGATATATTAAGCGAAGTAGCAGGATAAATAACAGAGTATTTGTCAGTAGACACAGTTATGGACACAGAACAGAGCACTTCATATCCCGTAGGGTTTCTAAATTCTCTTGAGTTGTCAGGTGTGCCTCACATAGCTTCAATTAAAATTAGCGTCCCAGTCATGCTAATGCAAATTTAGATGCTCCTCGGTTATGTAACGGGACAAGGCTGCGTGTGACACATCTTGGACGGAACATAATCAGTGCTACAATTTTGACAGGCGTAGGAAAAGGTGAAAATATTATCATACCACGGATCCTATAATTTACAGATCTTTTCAATTTAAAAGGTTGCAGTTCCTAATAAACTCAGTTTTGCAATGACAATTAATAAAGCGCAGGGCAAACGTTACAGGTAGCGGGGTCAACTTAGAAAAACCGTGCTTCTCTCATGGTCAGCTGTATGTAGCATGTTCGCGTGTCAAATGCCCAGAATCTCACATTCTTTCCCCGATGGAAAACATATAACATTGTGTACAGTAGCGTCTTAAAATAGTGTTCAGTTAGTTTTTCCAAAATTCACAATCAACTAATCAGAATTTCCACAGATCTTTCCTTTCAATTCAAAATTTCTTATTTAGCTCAGTTTATTTTCAATTCCAAATGCTGCACTCTGACGGACCTATTAAGCTCAGTTTCCTTTCAACTAAAAGCTGCATCTCTGACGGATCTTTTATTTGGCTCAGTTTCCTTTCAATTCGAAAACTGCATCTCTGACGAATCAATTGCTCAGTTTCTTTTCAAAGTCTGCATCCTGACGGATAATTATGCTCAGTTTCCTTTAATTAAAAATATCCATTTCCATTTAGAATAAACAGGCTATTTCCATGCTTTCCTATACGCTGCGTTTCAAAACATTTAAATAGGCTGACAAATCAATTTCTCAGTTTCCTTTTAATGGCTGCATCTCTGACAAATCTATAAAACTCATTTTCTTTCAATTCAAAAAGCAATGGATAGTTCATTTCCAGTGACCATGCGGGCGAAGCCGCAGGTAACAACTAGTGTTATATTATAAATACCTGTCGGCTGCTTTAAGAAATCTACAAAATGTAAAAAATAACCTTTTCGATACATTAGGGTGCTTTTAGGTATCGTGATGTGATATGATTTAGTTCGTGTAATCCAGCCATACTCAACCTTTTTTTATAGGAGCCACAAACACGTTTCAGTCATGGTGTCAAGGGCTGCAAGCAAAAAATATTTAGGTCTTATTTAAAACGTAATTCCAAGTTAACGATGTATTTACTTTATAAATGAAAAAAGATGTTTTAACAAAGATGTTTATATGTTTTAATGCGATTTTTGTGACACTTTTCAAAACTTTTCAAGATCTATCTTCGCTACATATATCCTTATTACATCATCCAGATGAGAATTTGTAAGTTTGTTTCTGTACACGTTCTTTGTGTATTTCATTTTTGAAAAGACGATTCCAAATAATGTAAGTAGTATTTGGGCACATCTTGAGCCTTTTATATTTTGGGAACAATATCCATAATTCCACATATCCCTGTTTGCCCTTTTCTTTAAACAGAACTTCTAGATTGGTGTCGTTTTAAAATCGATGAATTCATCAAACAACTCTGAGTAGTTACAATTCAAAACTGAAGCCAACTCTAAGATAGTCGTTGTTTCTAAATACCATGGATTTTCTATAAGTAACAAACTCTTTTATTTTTCTTAGATCTTGAAACCTTTTCAAAATTCGTTTAAAAGGTGCAGTTATATAATTTGAAATTATGGAAGTTTTCTTCCGAAATGTCGGTAACGTCCTCTGTAGTTTTTTTCATATTTAGTTTGAAAATTTTGCAGCTGTTTGTTCTGTATTTCTTCATGATAAATGCTTAGCTTTTCTTCAAATGCAAACATTTTATTTGCCATATTGGAGACCATATTATTTTCACCTTATAAACTCCGATTGAGATTATTGAGTTTTTCCTTAATATCACATAGAAAGCCTATAATACACCACCATTCACCATTTTGTAATTCAGGGTACACTTTATTATTTTGCTCTAAAACAGTATTATTACAACACGCGCCGCCAAGTTTTCTTGGTGGATAATGCAATGAAATGTAATTAAATTGGTTAAATTATAGTTTTCTTTAAATAACGAAATAAATCCATTTTCGGATCCAGTCATTAAAGGTCAACCATCTGTACATAAATTTGGAACTTCAGATGGACCAACCCGGCGGGCCGCATACGGCCCGCGAGCCGCAGTTTGAGTATAGCTGGTGTAATCCTTTTCAGAGTAAAAATAAAAAGTTTTTTTCTCTCTCCCTACAAAAATAAATAGAAATTTATGAGGACCGTGTAGTGGAAGTGTAAGATCCACTGCCCCATATCGTCACGAGGGTATCGAAAGAGACGACGAAGAGAAACAAGCCGAAGATGGGCAGAAACGTCTTCTTAATAACAACAAAAAAATAAAAAACTGCTGTTGCCAACCCACCTGCCAAGCGACGCAACTATGGCAAAATTGAGAGGCCTTTGTTCAGCAGTGGACTTTTGCACCATTGTCACGTAATGGATAGCTATTGTAAAGAAATGCAGTTTGCTCGAAATATTGTTTAAAGGGTACCGGAGTGACTTGTTGTGATGAGGTCAGAAAACCCATCACCTGATTAGTGAATGCAGTACCAAACGTTTTACAACTTTGACGCGCCAGCGCACGATTATATTAGCATCAAGGCATTAGATTAATAAAAAAAACTAAACATCTACATACATTCAGTCAAAAAAGTATCAGGAATGGATGATTTGTTTATGGTTCCAAATTCAATTTTTGGTTTTTTTTTGTTTTGTTGTTTTTAGATTGGCACAACTATTTTCCATTTTGGCACGGAGTTTGAGTTACATTTGTTATTTAGATTAAATTAATTTATCTTTCCTACAAGAGCCCCGCCATTTTCTGTAGGGGAAGCTCTTGTCCAGTTATGGTCTATTATCGGTTGATATAGGGGTAAAAGATGGAATTGTACAGATGTTATCGTTTAGCGATTTATCATTTTAATATTTTTTATTATTACCTTATTATCGCAGGCAGCCAACTGGTACACTCAGGGCTCTCCCAAGGGATGCCACCTAGTTTTTACTTGTTTATTTTTTAATAGTTACATCTAAAAAAGTTCGGCAGTGGCATTTCCAACACAACAATTCTAACTGTCAAGCGTGTAACTATAACAAAATTCCTCCTATGCGGTAAGTACTCTATAGGGCAGGGCAATGAATTGCCTCGTAGGCTGGATGGATATCTGTTAAGGTATGGTAGTTCACCTTTTCGTTACTTGATGGCGCTGTACAGAAAGTAACACGCGATGTTGACATGCAATGCTATTAGACCATAATGGACGTTGCGGATGTCAGTGCTACTAGAAGTACGCAAAGCTTGTCGCGAAATAAAATTAATATCTACGTCTAAAGTTGTGATATCGATGTTTTGAAACATTTTTCTGTACTTTAAAACTGGTGCATATGTTAATAAATTAATCATTTGTGTGTGCTTAAGGATTGTGGTGAAAGAAAACTGAAATAAAACATCTAAAAGTGAAATATAAGAGGTACCCTTATTAATAACTTTAATGTGCATCGTCTATTTACCCTCGAACTAAAAAGTGACAATTACAATATATAGTCGGCGACACCTAGTGATATTCATCTGCATCATTACATTGCAATTAACTTAAACTAATGCGATGAAGTGCAGTGCGTGCGGTAAGTTTATGGCGGCGGTAGAGGGCGTTACGTGTCCTAAATGCGATAAAAAATCACACAGGGCCTGCGTCAAAGTTCCTGAAGGTGTGCAGGTCCAACCTACTTGGTTGTGTCCGGACTGTAAAATACGGATGCCCCGAAAGTCAGATCAGAACACGCCTGTGCGAGGACTTAATTCCGAGAATATTATTAAGCAAGGCGAAGAGAAACCCCAAAGCCCTGAGGCGCAAGATCTCAAAGAGTCGGAACTAGCTCATGAACTACGTAAATTTAGAGAAGAACTGCGAGAAACCAGGGAAGAATTTAGATCTTTTCGACAGGAGATGTTTGATTTGCGTAATTCCATAAAATCGTGTGAAGAACGCCTAGATACATTAGAAAACAAATACATCCGTCTTGAAGAACAACAAACCCTAATTGAGTCCAAAAACGTCTGCGGCAAAATTCAGGATCTCGAGACGATTATTGCGGACTTAAGAGCAGATTTAAATCATCGAGACCAAGAGCTGCTGTACAATGATATCGAAGTCGCAGGCATTCCAGAAGAGGGCGCAGAAAATGTTCTACACATTGTGACTGCGTGCGCTACTAAGCTGGGCATAACCCTAGAAGAGCGCGATATAGTGAGTTGTGTGCGAGTCGGTCTTATGCGCGACGAGCAAAGTAGGCTAGCGAAGCCCCGTCCCATAGTCGTGCGGCTGGCGCGCAGGCACGCAGGACACTCTGCTGCAGGCCGCGCGCGTGCGCCTCTTAACTACCGATGGTCTAGGTCTCCGCTCCGAAAATACGAGCCTTCTATATAAACGAACGGCACTAAATTGAACCGCAATGTATTTTTAGAACTAAGGAATTCGCTCGGCGATTTGATTGGCGCTACGTATGGTCAAAGAGGAAAAATTTATGCTCGTCGAGAACACGGAACAACGTCTTATCGCATAAAAAGTGAAGCAGATCTCGAGAGGGTTTTGGAACAAATTCAGTTGGGGATATCAGGCAATGGAAAAAAAAATATAAAGTTAATCTTAATTTTTTTTTTTTATATTATCATGTTCTGCTATTGCTCAATTCTATGTAAGTTGTTAATAATTGTGTTTGTATTTTTATTTAAGAACTATTTTTGATTCTATTTCTGTCAAATGAAATATACTATGCCCATACTCATGTGGAATAATAATATATCCTGGTTAGTTCCGGCACATTCCTAACATCAATGCATTGAAAAGACTCACTAGTGTTTTGTCTTTAAGTTCTGCAATACATACATACAATAATTACTATACGAGTACATTAAGGTACAAGAAAATTTACTCAATGGATAACTATTTAAAAATTTGTGATATCCCCATAAATATTATTCATTCTATAAAATCACATAAAATTAATTTTGTCTGTACAAGAAGCAAACTAAAGTTAAATTTTGCGTCGGAACCATTTATGTCAAATAAATATGTATATCTAAAATTCGATTATGGCTTCTAAAAGTAACATAAAAGTTGGTCTTTTAAATGCAGGGTCCCTTGGAACGCGGCACGACGAATTTATTGTCGCAATGAAACGGCATAGTGTCGATATCATGGCCATCAATGAGACGTGGCTGCGGGAGGGCGAAGAGGGGCGCGCGGCCGCGGTGCCCGGTTACCGGCTGCGGCACGCGCCGCGTCCGCCCGACGTGCGCTCGCGCGGCGGCGGCGTTGGCTTCTATGTGAAGCGAGGCGTCGGCGTTCGCGAGCTGCCCCACCCCCCGGCCCAGCTAGTAGAACAAATGTGGATCTCGATCTCTAGCGGCGGAAAGCAACTCGTTGTCGGTACCGCGTATAGACCGCCGTGGCTGAATGTCGATACATTCATAGACGCGCTTACCGTTACTATGGGGACTTTTTCATGGAGCCAAAACTTACTTCTTCTCGGTGATTTCAACATTAATATGTTAAATATGACGCATAATACCACTATAAAGCTAAACAATTTTCTTACTTGCTTCAAATTAAAACAGCATGTAACTAAGCCAACCCACTTTACGGAATATAGCGAGACTTTAATTGACGTAATATGTACCGACATAAATGTAAACGCAGTTACTGTAGAACTTATACGTGAATTAAGTAGTCATGCTTTTATTACATGTCAAATTGATATAAGTAAAAAAAAGCCGGCACCAGTAACAATAATGAGTAGGAGAATTTCTGACATAGACGAGGGAGACTTTCATAAGGACCTTACATCAATAAATTGGAAAGAAATTGAGAGTATCGCGGATGTAAATAATCAGGTAGTGCCATTTAACACAGCAATACTTACACTATTTGAAATTCACGCCTCTTAGAAAAAATTATTAAACATCAGCAATTCCGTGGCTAACCTTTAATATAAAATTGATGATGAAAAACGTGATGACGCATACATTAAAATGAGAAAAGTAAGAACGACATACATATTAAATACTATAAGGATCTAAAAAGCTGCGTCAATAAAGCAATATATAGTGAAAAACAAGCCTACTATAATTTTTATGTTAATCGTAATATAAATAACCCCATTTCAATGTGGAAACATATAAAGTCCAATGTTAACATAAAACCAAAACACAATATCCCAATAGACTTGTTTAATGATCCAAATAAAATAAACGACTATTTTTTAAACGTGCCTGGAAATAGAAACGTCTCGTTGTCATATTTAACGTACTTTGAGTTCCACTGCTGCGTTAATGACATATTTGAGATAAAGGAGGTAAATGAACTAGAGGTACTAAAAGTTATTACAAGTTTAAAATCTAAAGCCATAGGCATTGATGGGATTTCTCTTGATATGATCCGTATGACCCTACCGAAAACACTATCAACTATTACTGCTATGGTGAACAAATCCATTAACTCTAAAATCTATCCGACATTATGGCAACATGCGTTAGTCAAACCCATACCTAAGAACTCAAATCCATTATCTGAAAAAGACCTTCGGCCCATCAGTATTCTCCCCTGTGTCTCTAAAATTATTGAAAAAATTGTCGCAGAACAGCTAAACATGTATTTAGATAGAAACAAAATTCTACCGGAAATGCAGTCAGGTTTCGTAAGAACCATAGCACCACGACGGCCCTAGCCCAACTTACTGACGATGTACTAACCGCTCAAGATGAAGGAAAAGGCACAATACTAGTATTACTTGATTTTTCTCGTGCATTTGACTGTATAAACGTTTCCCTTCTCTTATCAAAGCTTCATTACTATGGATTCAGTAGCAGCGCAGTACAATGGTTCGTTAGTTATTTTAAAAACCGACTACAAACTGTAGAACTGAGCGATGACCGAGGAACATTAATACGTTCGCAATCAAAAAAAATCAAAGCCGGTGCGCCCCAGGATCGAACCTGGCTCCAATATTGTTTTCAGTTTACAGTGCTGACTTAGTAAAAAACATTAAGCACTGTAAATTCCATTTATACGCAGATGATCTGCAAGTCTACATGTCATGTAATCCGCGTGATACTCAAGAAGTCGTTAATAAAATAAACGAAGACCTTGAAAGTATAGCCGCGTGGTGCGACTCAAACTGCCTTGTACTAAACGGAACTAAATCTAAACTACTAATTATGGGTTCTAAAAATCAAATAAAAAATATATCAGAAAGAGGGGCATGCATCCAAATTCGAGGGGAAATCGTAGAACGTGTAAATGAGATTCGCAATCTGGGCCTACTAATGGATGACAAACTACAGTTTGAGAACCACATAATAAGTACTAGCAGAAACTGCTTTTATAGACTTAAGGTTCTTTATCAAATAAGGGAGTTTTTAAATTCGGATATTCGGGTAAAATTGTGTGACACACTTGTCCTTTCGAAATTTAATTATATGGACATTGTATATGGTCCGAGACTTTTAGCGCGGTCGCGGTGTCTAGTGCAACGAGTTCAAAATGCATGTGCAAGATTTAGTTTTACAATACCGCCCCGCACGCACGTCACCCCTTACATTAACAATGCCAAAATGTTAAAAATGGAATATCGCCGAAAACTGCACATGGCAACTCTCCTATTCGGGGTATTAAAAGATAAAACACCTCCTTATCTTGCTGACAAACTCATATGGTCACGTGATGTAAAAACTTATAATACACGCACTAGAGGGAATACTCTCGTCGTGCCTCGTCACCGCACTCACGCTTTCCGAGGAAGTTTCAAATACGCCGCATCCAAGTGCTGGAACGATATACCGCCTCCTTTTCGAAATCTGAAAGCAGTACACACATTCAAAAATAAATATAGAACACAATTACTGCAAAGTCAGATTAACTTTGATCAAAGTTTATAACGCTTTGCACGATTACGTACCTCATCGTCATAGATTATTAACAACGGAGCATCAAAATCGTCCTCTTGAATGCGGCTTTTGTATTCTTTGTCTTCTTATATACTTTTATATTCTTTAATAATTACATAGTGTAGTATATAGCCCCTTATAGTATCTTAATAATCTCCCCTTTTGTAGCGTCCGTATAGACCTTCTAAGAGCATCTGAAAGCAACATAAACGGGACGTGCTGTGTCAAGTGGCATTCGACCTGAATGCTACTTTCTCCTCTCACTTAAAATAATTACTGTCTCTTTCCCCGTGTTGTGCATAATTCTGTCATCATAATTTTGTTTAAAACATAATAAAATGAGTATACATAGCACTGACTTCGGTAAGTCACTAGTTGGACACACTGAAAATCAGCGCCATGGAAAAAATTCATGGCATTATGCTGAGTGTGCTCCTGTTCCCAGATGACGCCTGACACGTACGAGTATAGGTATTGTGTAGTTTGTAATATGTAGTATGTTGTAATTTATATTGTATAGCCAATATTATTTATAAATTATGTGTTTTTTTTTTTATGTTATCTATGATGGCGTCATTTTGGAGAATAAACCTTTCTTTCTTCTTTCTTCTTTCTTCATAAGGCCTCAAGAGTATCATTTATTTTGTATATATATCTTCGTATTAATATACTATAAGACTGCGCCCCTTTCTAAAGGGGTCGCTTTCGATTCGCGGAAAGGCCATACAGGCCAAAGCCGTTCCAAAGGTGGTGTGTGGGTGGCACTTCTTCAAAGTGAGACCCACATAACCACGCAGCTGGCTGCTATGAGCATTCACCACCTCCCACCCCTGCTTCCGGAGGGTGTCCTTGCATTGGGCGCAAAACCATAAGTACATACTTGTGGAGTGTTTTATTAGTTCAAACATTTATTACAGTACAGTATTAGTTCAAACATTTGGTCCTTCGAGCCGGATAGTGAAACGGCAATTTTGAATCTGGGCTTGATTAATTAGGACAAGATTACTATCGAAAATCAGGTGGTATAGTGCAAGCAAGATTTAGTAGTATATCCATCAAGAGTGATATACAGTGTGTATATATCGCGAGTGCACGCGCACACAAGTTCAGTTCAGTGGAGCAGCAGCGCCACCACATCACGTAGTGGCGAAAAGAACAACCGAGTTTGGCGTTAGCAGCAGCGCCACCACCACGCGGTGGCGAGACGAGGACAACTGAGAGTTCGGCGTTAGCAGTAGCGCCCACATCACGTGTTGGCGATAGGAAGACAACCAAGCAGTTCCTGTGAATGAATCGATGTCATTCAGTACAGTGCGACATAGTTACGGTAATGATAAGTGGATGAAGAACAAACTGGGAGTACTTTTCGAGTGTATATTTAATGCAAGTAAATTTGAACTTTATATCGTTAAATTACAAAACTTTGAAAAATTCTTTAAATACTTACAAGTCTATTTAAATTAAGCAAATTTGAACATTATTTCTATTAATTGTTAAACTTGGAAAACATTATTAACTTTTTTTTTAACTTTAATTATAAAATAATTGTAAAATTTGTGTGCAGATTTAAGGAATTAGAATAATTGTGTAAAAAACGAGGAAACGGGTAATCTTCGCCCAATTTTCGCCAAAGTTTAAAGTGCAAAAGACTTAGAATAATTTTGTAATTTTATTGACTTAGCTTATTTTGGTTGTGTTCTTGTATTTATAGTAAAATTGTTAAATATGGAGAACCTTATTGCATTACAAGATGAATTATACAGCCGAATGAATAAGTATCAAATTAATTTTAGAAAACGTTCATGAGACAGAAAGACAAGTACATATGTTAAAAATAGAATAGAAAATTTAGATAAAATATGCTTTGAATTTGTTTGAAACCACAAACAGTTGCTTAAAACTATAGACAGTGTAAAATTAAAGGAAACGACGTATATTAGTACGATATTGTAGAAGAATTTTATTGCGATTATAAAACAGAGTTGAGTACGTTCTTAAGTGATAATGATACCAATAGTCATGTCAATCGAAATTCGAATAGTTCCGATAAGGAGTTTCAATTTAAATTACCTAAAATTTCCATTCCCACGTTTTCTGGGAAGTATTCAGAGTGGACAACCTTCAGAGACTTGTTTATGTCGCTAGTTCACAAAAACAGTTCTTTAGATAATGTACAAAGAATGCACTATTTAAAAGGATATCTTATGGGCAAAGCTGAACAACTTGTCCGACAAGTACCAGTATCTGATGCGAATTCCAATAAATGTTGAGGACAGTTAGAACGTAGATACAACAAAAAAAAAGTATTTCGCAAATTGTATTCTTAAACGCTTTTTCGCTCAAAAACGCATGAACGTAGAATTTTCTACCGGTTTGAAAGATTTGTTGGATACAACGAATTATTGTCTTCATGCTTTAAAAATTAGATAATAACATGAATAATAATTACTTGGGATTTAATTATTATTCATGTTATGACATTTAAATTGGACCCAGAAACGCGTAAACAGTGAGAATTACAAACGAGTGGTGATAGTCCAAACAATTTGCCCACATTTGAGCAATTTGAAGTTTTTCTGGAAAGTCGTTTTAGAACATTAGAGTGCATTGAACCAAAAAAGGGATTAATTCACAATAATTCACATACTCCACCTTCTACAAAAGCATTGCTCGCATATAAATAGCGTAATTTCGTGGGTGGTAAAGTAAAATATTTGCTTTAATTATTTACGTAGTAACCATTCAATTAAATAGTACCAAAACCCAACTTATTGTAGAGTTTGTAAGAAAAGACACCATTCATTATTGCATCCCACTAGCGGTAAGGCTACTAACAGTGGTGACCAGGGCAATAGAGCTAGTACATCTGTTGAAAGTTGTGTCGATTATGATAAAACACCTATCATTAGCTGCTTTTCGTCAGGAAACTTCATGGAGTCTAGACAAGTTTTATTAGCCACAGCGCTCATAAGAGCCAAGGCCATTTCAGGAAACTTTCAAGTAGTGCGGGCCTTGGTTGATCAAGGTTCCCAATCTTCATTTATATCCGAAGCTACAGTTCAGTACTTACGCTTAAAGCGTATTCCAGTAAAGAGCATTGTAACCGTATTAGGTGCCGACAGAGATATAGTCGCGAAGTACATAGTTACTCTTGATCTCAAATCGTATAGACCCTAACATGAAACTACAAGGTCTATGTTCTAAAGACTATAACGTCTTACCTTCTAGATACAAGAATAGAGTTAACGAATTGGGTGAATTTGAGGATTTGAATCTGGCTGATCCAGATTTTACTCCTAATAAGATTAAACTATTATTGGTAGCTGATGACTATGGTCAAATTATAAAGGACGATGTAAAAAAGGCGCCAACAGGAAATCTTATCGCACAATGCACAACTCTGGGTTGGATTCTTTCTGGTGTTGTAGATAGATCAAAATTAAATAATAGTACACAAAAAATATCAGTCGTGCACGTACAAGTAAATCAGAACGACATACTCAAGACATTTTGGGAGTTAGAAGAACAATTTCCACCAAGTGAGAAAATATTTTCAATAGAAGAACAAAAGTGCGAAGATCTTTATGCAGCTACAACCACTCGAACATCTGACGGCAGATATATGGTTAAGCTGCCATTCAAAGATGAAGAGCCGGCATGTAAAGGCAGCAATTCACGTAATATCGATGTAAAAAGATTAATATCTATGGAAAGAAAATTAGAGAAAAATAAGGACCTAAAAGAAAAATACACAAAAGTTTTAAAGGAATATTTACATCTTAACCACGTGAGACCGGTAAGCGAAGAAAGAAAGAAACTGAAACTGTGTATTTACCCCATCACGCTGTCGTAAGAGAGGACAAACTCACAACCAAGGTTCGGATAGTGTTCGATGCGTCCTGTAAAAATTAGAACGGTGTTTCTTTGAACGATACGCTTATGGTAGGACCAACCTTACAATCCGACTTGCGCCATATTGTACTACGTTGGAGAGTATATCCCATTGGCCTCGTAGCTGACATTATAAAAATGTATCGTCAAGTATGGGTGACCGAAAATGATGCCAAGTTTTAAAGGATCTGAGAGAGGGCTCGGACAAGCAGATATAGGATTATGAATTAACCACCGTAACTGCATCAGCACCCTACTGGCTGTAAAAGCGCTGAATCAAGTCGCTATCGATGAAGCAGAAACTTATCGCCCAGCAGCAACAAAGTTCGAAATCTTTCTATATGAATGACCTAATGACTGGGTGCTCTACACCTAAAGAAGGTAAAAAAGCAGTGCTAGTTCAAACAATATCAAAACTTACATTACTTACGGTTTTCATTGCAATCGCAATTAAATTTGTAGTTAAATTACAGCATCGCTGCCAGTACTGAAACTTGCACAGTTACTGCCTGGGTAGTTAAATACAACGTAACTACTGCAATTAGAGAGCGGTTCAGTTACAAATAAATACGAAACGAACCCCTGAGTAATAGTTAGCAGTTATGTTCGGATCAAAATTCTCTGAAACTACATTAACTTAGAAGCACGACACTACTATATGCGTGCAATGTAAATATGTAAGTATACCTCTAAACAGATTTCCCCATAGTATGGCAGGTTAGCAACCACAGTTTTTTAATTTTTTATTCTTATCATAAAGATACTTCTGTTACTGTCGCTTTTTATTCTTTAACGAGGACATATACTATAAGTATAAGTGTTTACGAGCCACTTCATCCACTTAATGTACGATATTAAATACTCTATGTTCTTTTTTCGACCTTTCGTGTATAAAAAATCTACTGACGAACTCAAAATAAGTTAATGTAATGTCCCCAAGACAAAATACAGTCACAGCGGTCAGGCTGAATGTAGACTGAATGTAGACTCAACGGAGACTAGCCATCTGTTGAGAGAAATCTATGCAGGACCAACGGCTTTATATGTTTGAGGTATAACACCGCCTACTGCTTGACTCCAGGCTACTACTGAGATTACAACAGCCCGTGATTCGAACTCGACTACAAGATCAGACCACTAGACCAACGAGGCAGGCGACAGTGTTGTGGTAAAGCTATGCTGCAAACAGTATATATTATGGTTGTAGCACGAATGGCTCAGCTCGACGGAAGTACCACGCTCTTACAAAATATCTGATTAAAATAGCAGTTTAATATTGCTGCGTTTCATATGCTGTGAGTAGATAACTAGAGACCTTTTTACAGGATACAAGGCATTCCATCTTAGTCCTCAGTGGCAACACGCATTTGCATATTGATTCTTAATTGACGATAAATGTAGATGTCTATGGGCCACAGTATCCTTTACCATCAGGTGGACTGTGTGCTCGTTTGTCACCCTTATTCTATTTAAAAAGTTAATGTACGAGTACACCATTAGCAAGCCTGCAAACTGTATCGCGCCCGTCAGTTGTTGTCAGTTGTTCATCACTAGGATTGTACAAATTATAAGAAACTATAATTTGACGTTTGAACCGAGTGCGGAGATGCGACGTGACTGATGATACAGATAAAGCTATAATTTTCTGTACTGTGACGTATGTTAAAATATTTTTTTATGAAATAGATGCAGTCATATATAAATTTGAAGGTTTCCGTCTCTAATGGTAGAAAAATAAGAAATGAAGTTTTCAATGTAACTATTTAGACGATATTCTCATTGTAAGAAGTACCTTGAATTTGTAATATTACTTAGTCCACATAAAACAGTCAAAAAACTAAATTTTAACGAAAGCTAAAAGCAGAATTTGAAGAAGTAAAAGGATTTTTTTTAAATTATGAACGAATTTGAATTAAGTGGAAGTTATTTTATTATTTTTCTTCTTTAGAGTCAAGTTTTAATTTTTATTAAAAGTTTAATTTGTTTTGTGAGTATGGAAAACCGGAGACCCTTTTTATTGAAAACTAGGCATTCCATCTTAGTCCTCAAATGGTGACAACGCATCTGAATTTTTATTCTTATTCGAGGATAGATATAGATGTCTGGCACAGCATCCACTTACCATCAGGTGGACTGTGAGCTTGTTTGTTACCCTTATTATATAAAAAGAGTGATAGTTGTCAATTTTCCGAATGAAATAAAATGACACAGTGTATGGTTGTAAGACGAAGTGAGGATGACGAGTTAACGGCGAAGGGAGACGCGCCGTGAGACGAATATATCGCGAGTCGAGACAGCGCCCGAGGCTACCGACGAGAGTAAGCTTTTGACTACCAGGTTGGACTCAAAGAAAATAATTTTTGTTCCTTTGTTTTCGAGGCACGATAAAAAAACATCTTTAAATTTATTTTATAACAACAATTCCATCTCAACACTTAAAGCGTCTCTTTAAGATTTCCAAGTTAAAAGCTAAAATCGAGCATTAAAACGAACCGCAACCCTCAAAAGACAGCTTTATATCTCTTTACAGTTAATAAAGATATTGCTTAATATAACTTGCAGAGAGATTGATATTTCTTAAGTACATCAACATCATCAACATCATTACAGCCCATCACAGGTCCACTGCTGAACAAAGGCCTCCCCTTCTCCCTCCTGAGCCACCTGCATCCATCAACTTCCTGCATGTCTTACCAGGTCGTCACTCCATCTAGGGGGTCACCCTACACTTCGCCTGCCAGTACGAGGCTGCCACCGAGAACCTTTTTTCCCCATCGTTTGTCGGTTCTTCGAGTTATATGGCCGGCCCATTGCCACTTCAGCTTACTAATCCGTTGGGCTATGTCGGTTACTGTGGTTTCTGCGGATATCCTCATTTCTAAGTTTATCACGAGCAACCGAGCATAGCTCTCCATAGCCTCGCTGAGGGACCTGGAGCTTCTTCATATGACCAGCAGTGAAGGACCAAATCTCAGATCCATAGGTCATCACTGGCAACACGCACTGGTTGTACAATCTCGTTTTTGTTTTGAGGTATACCTGTCGAGATTTATTAGTACATCATGTACTAAATTGAGACAAATATATTTTATTTCGTATAAAATAGTCCCATGTCGAATAGGAAACAGTTTTTCAACAGTGTACTACTACAATTCCTCTTCAACTATTTGGTTTGTCGTAATTTTACATGTAAGTTATAGGAATATGTTGAAATATAATGAATATTAAAAATGGTAAAAGGTAAAAAATTGATTTATTTTCAAATAAATGGCGATTTATTCTAAGAATTATTTACTTCCGTTTAGTCGAACGCATACTTAGTAGAACAAATTCAAATAAAATAGTGAAAAAATAGAGAATGCTATAATCTATAAATTAAATAACATATTACCTACAAATGCATTTTATAAGACATACGGAGGGAGGAAGAAACTTGAAGTTCATTTATTTTTGGTTCTTTTATACAAATGCATTTTACTTTTAACTGCACCCGCGAGAGTCGTTTGTTTCAGTAATCGGTTCCTTACTAACGCCACAGTTACGATTCTGTGGAGAATTTACTCTGTAAGTTGATGCTGTTCCTCTGTTGATCATCATCATCATCATTCATCATTACAGCCCTTCACAAGTCCACTGCTGAACATAGGCCTCCCAAGGAATGCCACAAAGCACGGTCCTGAGCCACCCGCATCCATCGACTTCCTGCATGTCTTACCAGGTCGTCACTCCATCTAGTGGGGACGCCCTACCTTCGTCCGCCGGTACGAGGCCGCCACCGAGAACCTTTTTTCCCCATGTTTCTTCGAGCATATGGCCGGCCCATTGCCACTTCAGCTTACTAATCTGTTGGCTATGTCGGTCACTCTGGTTCTACTGCGGATATCCTCATTTCTAAGTTTATCACGCAGTGAGACCCCGAGCATAGCCCTCTCCATAGCTCGCTGAGCGACCTTGAGCTTCCTCATCCGGCCAGCAGTGAAGGACCACGTCTCAGTTCCGCAGGTCACCGGCAACACGCACTGGTTGTACAGCCTCGTTTTCAAGTTTTGAGGTATACCTGACGAGAAGATGTGCCGTAATTTCCGAACGCTGCCCAGCCGAGTTGAATCCGTCGATTGACCTCGGTCGAAGTTGGACTTACCTAGTCGGACTATTTGTCCCAGGTAAACATATTCGTCAACAACTTCGAGCTTAGTGTCCCAACAACTACCGGCATAGGTGTGACATGGACATTAAACATGATCTTTGTTTTGTCCATGTTCATCTTAAGACCTATCCGTTGGGAGGCACTATTGAGGTCATTGAGATAGTGCAGGTCCTCCAGCGATTCTGCCATAAGGACTATATCATCGGCAAATCGAAGGTGAGTGATGTACTCATTGATGTTAATGCCGTATCCTTTCCAGTCCAGAAGCTTGAAAACGTCTTCCAATGCAGCGGTGAAGAGTTTCGAGGATATAACGTCACCCTGTCTTACACCTCTCTGCAGTTGGATAGGTTTTGTACTCTGGTTCTGTACTCGGATAGCATCGTGGCCCTGTACAAGCACTTCAGCACTTCGATATACCGACAGTCAACTTGGCACCGCTGAAGGGACTGCAGCACCAAAATTCGACGGAATCAAAGGCTTTCTCACAGTCCACATACGCCAGACATGGCAATTGTACTCCTCGGACTTCTGTACAATTTGCCGAAGGTATATGTGGTCTATGGTCTAAACCTTTTCGAAACCGGCTTGTTCGGGAGGCTGGAAGTCGTCGAGTCTGCGTGCGAGACGATTTGTGACTCTCGAAGAAACAGCACGTAGAAGCGGCTCAGAAGGAAATCGGTCTGTAGTTCTTCAAAGAGCGTTGTCGCCTTTCTTGAAGAACAAGACCACTGCACTTCTGCTCCACGCCTCCGGAGTAGTCTCACCACGGAGGACGGAGTTAGAGCTTCTGAAGGACTTCAAGTACCGGTTTTCCACCCGTTTTCAGAAGCTCCGCTGTAATTCCATCCTCGCAGGGGGCCTTGTCGTTTTTAAGGTGCTGGAGGGCCATTCTAATCTCGCTCAGACTGACGTCCGATATATTATGGGAATAGTGTTGGATAAGACTTGCTCTTGGATCGTTACTCACACTTACGTGTGGCTCCAACGATGATGAGTGCCCATAGAACCTCTCGATCTCATTTAAAATCTCAGGTGTCCCGGAAAAGACGCTGCCACACTCGGTCTTCAGCTTCGACAGTTGGCTCTTTTTGGCAGACAGATCTCTAGTATAGACTTTGGAACCCTGGTTTCGCTCGATCGCTTCTTCAATACGAGCTGTATTGAAGTTGCGTAAGTCCCGCCGCATGCATTTGGAGATCTGTCCGTTCAGTTGCCTGTATGCTATCAAATCTACTGAAGATTGCAGCTTCATTTCCGTCTAACAGCCATGAGATTAAGAGTGTGATCGGAGAGTTTTGTGTTCTTCTGCGGCGGGTCTTACAAAACTTAGCTCCGACCGCATGGACAGTTTCCACGAGCTTGTCATTCATATCGTCCACTGCATTGCAATCTTCTAGGCACTGAAAACGGTTTTGTAACTCGAGCTGAAAGGTTTCAGGACTTTGGATTAGAGCACGAGGGGGACGGAGCTTTAACTTCATTAGACGACACCTCTCCAACTTAACGTTTAGGTTCAGTGTGCCTCTAACCATTCGGTGATCGCTACCAGTTTTCACCCTCGCGATCACTGAGACATCACTGAACAGTTGGCGTCTAGTCGTCATAATGAAGTCAATCTCATTTTTTGTCGAACCGTCGGGGCTCGACCAGGTCCACTTCCTGTGGGGCCGCTTCTGGAAGAAAGAGTTCATCATAAAGAGTCCCTCTTTCTCCATGAAGTCGGCCAGCTGCTGGCCCTGGGTTCCGTTGCTAATCCGAATTTCCCTACTTTCAGCTCACCGTTCTCTCTTGTGCCTAGCTTTGCGTTGAAGTCTCCATTAACACCGTATAGTGGGTTTTAGAGGAATGCATGGCTCTAGAGATATCCTCATACATTTCCTCCACCTCCTCATCGGGTGTGCCGAAGTTGGTGCGTAAACCTGTATGACCTTCAGCGAATACCGTTTGGTGATTCTGAGTATAAGGTACGCAACCCTCGTCGACACACTCCCAATCTCTAACGTTGTTAACGAGACACTTGTGGACGATAAATCCGACACCTCCTTGGGACAGATGGTCGCCCTCCCGGTGATAGAACAAGTTGCCGGATTCGAGGATTACCGTGTCCTCCCCTCTCTTCGGACCTCGGATAATCCTATAATATTCCAGCGCAACTTGTCTATCTCTTCTTCAGCTCCAGGATCTTCTCGTCAGTCCTCAGAGTGCGTGCGTTATAAGTTGCCAGGTCGAGTCGTCGTAGGTGGCAGCCGAACCTCCACCGGAGATTCTTAGCACCCCTGCCCGCCGTTACCATGGTCGCCACCGTAGCCAGGAATAGCAGGGCCGCCGAGACTGGGGCCGTTTCTTCGTCTGATCTGTCTGTCTGAACATCTGTTGATCATTTTATATAACTTTCCATTGTATTAAATGTACTACGAGACACATTTGTAGAAAACCAATGTCGTAAGTCGTTATATTAACATGTTATTTATTTAATCTAAGTACTTTAGTTTTTTTTTTAATAAGGGTGTCAAATGTTCACACTGTTCACCTGATGGTAAGTGGATGCTGTAGTAGCCCATATACACCTACATCTTTCCTCGATTAAGAATCAAAAGGGTATCCGGTTCTTTACACTCACCGCACGGCTGTAAACGCGTAAGAAAATAGGAAAAACTTGATTAACAACGAGATAAGACAGATTATTGGAGAAACCTCGAAAGTGTTCTGACGTGTGAAACTAAAATCATTACTTTCTGAACAAACTTTCTCATCCGGCTAGCGTCCTGAGTGTTCTAAGTGATGATCACGTCTATATTTAGCGTTTGATTAAGCTGCCCAAATTATTGTACGGTTAGGAGTCAGGGTGGCGTCATCAGTATTTAAATTATATAATTTATTATAATATACTCGTATATAATGATGAAAACAGCTTTCTGAATTAATATGAGCAGTTTTGTTATAATGGAGTATTATTATTATCTCAAGTACTTACGCCATTAGTTTACCTACTCTTTTAGTCTGTACAACCAAGCAATTACAATTTTAAAAGAAAAAATCATTACAACATCCTATTCTCGTATTTTTAGCATTTCCTAAACCATTGCAAAACTCAAATTGCGTAAGTTCGATCCGACATCTTAATCAAATCATACCAAACTATGATACTATCTTAAACCCTTCTAACATTTTAGCTTAGAGTTATTAACGGAATGTAGGTAGTGTAAACATTGCAAGAATATTTTTTTATATGAAATTTTAGACAGTAAGTCACAGTAGTCCAACCAATGTGTAATATAAAGTTTTCGACTCAAAACTTAACTATTTCTCGCTACTACTATATAGCAAACCAAAATAATGATTTATGCTTGAAATTGAGAGATACAATAACAAGGATATTACGGCCGGATATTGGCGGTGTAAAATATCCTATAATTACGGACGACCGCGAGAGTCGTACGAGGCAACAGAAGAAAACAAGCAAGGAGATGGGCAGTAGCGTCTTCCTAATATAATAGAAATAAAACAACTAAGGCAAACGCGGCGCGGCAACTAAGGCAAAATCCTCCTTATGAGGCAATACATGATGAGGCCCATGTCCAGCAGTGGACTTTGATAGGCTGCAATTAACGAATAAAAATATTATAAGGTTGTGTGATGGCGGCGCGAGAGGTTTATCAATCAATTTCGTCCTATGATAGTAAAATGAAAGAAATCCTTTCTTGAACAGGAGATAACCAAGTTCAGCAGTGGACATTTACGGACTGTTAAAGAAAAAGAAGATCTAAGAATATTTTTAAGACGGTTTCTACGAAACAGCGTGACATCCTGGCACAGATATATATTTACTTAAAGGATGTCACAACAACGAATTAATGTATCTATTTAAATAAACCATGTAATAATAATACATTTATTTAAAATTAAATAATTTAAATTTTAATTATGACGCTGTTTTGAGTGGTGTAATAATAAACAAGGAGCTACTTACAGCTGAAGCCTGGGGTCCACCGATTGAAATAAAAAGTTGAATATGGTTGTGAGTTAACCTGTGAACTAGAGATACGTTATAAAATCAATTAGAATGTGTCTTGACGTATAACGTGGTGCGCGCTGACAAACAAATAAAACTTCAAGTATTATGTGTGGCTTCTACTTTATGCAAACACCCTATACATTTTTTAAATATTCTATGTATAATATATAGTTGTTTTAAATTATTTTGTTTTAGTTTCTTATTAAAAATATATCGATATTTATTTACATTATTATTTTAGTTACAATTAGTAACCTGAAGAAGTAGCGGTGGTCAATGCAATTTAATTGCAAAGTGGCACTTCAAAAATGAGATTTAACATTTTGTAATAAGGATAACATTCTGTAAATGTTATCCTAATACCATAGAATGTAAATCAGTCTTTATCAATGTATTTCAAAATCATCCCAAATGTATGTTTTCCTCTCGATTTTTCCTTCAATAAATTCATAAACAATTTTCTGAGCTTTTTATTTTCTAATTTTTAGTCAATATTGATTTGTCGCTTTGAAAATTGCTTCTAGATCTAACGTAGTTGAGGTAAATCTACTTCTTCGTCATTATTGACAATAGTCTGTGATGATTCACGGAGCACGTTGTTGGGGTCAAAGTTTCCAACATTTTAATGATCAAAGCAAAAACAGTAGACATTTGCTTTGTTAAAATTGCGTTCCATCTTTTAAAAATCGTGGTAGAGCCATGCTGCAGCTATATTAATTATATAGTTGTAGCACGAATGGGTCGGCTCGACCGGGGAAAGACCACGCTCTCACAGAATAGAAATTATTACTTTTAATTTTAATTATTAATGTTTACTTTTTTGTAAAAAAAAAACAGTTCTACTTGGCACTAAATGAAGTTTATAAGAGCGACGTTAACTTTCCACAAATTTATACAAGTTAATATTACGTTTTACATAAATGCTTGTTTCATAACAATGAGGGTAATGCAAAAAAAAATTGAAAATGTGGCATACACGTGTTGGTCCTTTTTAATTACAGATTGCATTCATTGTTTTTGCGCAATGAACATTGAGCATGTTTATGAGCAATGAAAATGAATATTGAGTGCATTGCACCAAAATATAACGTATAATACAAAATATATTAGGTCGTTCGGAAAGTAGTTTCGTTTTTTCCCAACAGATAACTTTTTTTCCACAGCCAAATTCACACTGGCTGGTTACGCACCATTATATATTTTGACAGCTCATGTATCAAGGCATACTTGTGAAATAGTTCGATTGATTTTACGCAGTATTTTTCGTTGGTACACTTTCGAATATAATAAGTGAAAACATAATTTTCGGCATAGAATTATTAGCCTTAGAACCGCAGCAGGCGCACGCAAAGTGAAGCCATTTCAAGTTAGCCTTTTAAGTCAGTACTCGAGTTCACGTAGTCGTGTGAAGAGCTCGCGCAATTTTAAAATATATGTACTAAGCTGTAAAAGGGTGTCATAACTCATGACATAATGAAAAAAATTTAAAATCTCATTTCACGTGTAGTGCCTAGCATCTTATATTTTGTAAAAAAACATGCATCAAAACAAAATAATATATAAATTTGACAGACGCCAATATAATTAAAATGTTGCTAGGCTTAGTAAAATATTTTAACCCATTTTTCTTATTATTATAATTATATGATACCAATATGGGACTATTATTGTTGTATTTTATTTGGTAAAATAAATACCACAATATTCGCATAAATAGGTAGTTTTATTTGCCAAATATTATTGGGGTTCCCCTTGCTACGAAAAAAAATGTGTTGATTTTATTTTGTTTTCATGATGTACAGTTTTTTTTATGGTATGTGTTTTAGGATAAATAACATACCATAAGATTGTTGTTTTTTAAATTCTAATTCTGATTTACATATCTTTGACATTTTCTAAAAGACGATACGTTTTGCCACTAGCCAACAATGGTGTATTAAATTAAGTTAAATATAATAGTTAAAGATTAGCCCAAATAGCATAAAAATATTTATTTTGTTTTATTGAAGTGATGTTAATAACATGGATATTATTGCCAATTTAAATGTATTCATTTTAGATTTCCGTTTGATCATACTGTTGCTTCTCGATAGATTGAAAAAAATTTGACTTAATCGCAAACAAAACTATTGGAAGTCAACTAAACACACTAAGATATGCTCGATACATTTTGATGAAAAAGAAAAGTATATGACTAAAGGTGGTTTATGTAAATTACGTCAGGGTGCTATACCAACAAAGCCTCTAACGCCTCTAAGCCTCTAAGATTAGAGTGCCTGGTGAGGTGAGGTCTGCGGGTATCGCAGATATTGTCATCAACGTACACGAAAAATGTGCGCCAAGCCAAAAAGAATATCGGTTTGTATCTAAAGTAGTGTATGTTCCATAGTAGTAAAACGCTTCTTTCTTATACATAAATAAATATTTCTTTTATAAAAACAGATGTTTTATTCCTACAGAACGAAAGTCAAAAACTTTAATTTTATGAACTGTTTAAACAATGCCCAGTGTCATCTGTAACACCTCTATAAAAAATACGTAGATGTCTTATTTTTATAATTTCTTTTGGTCTATACTAAATGTATCTGTATCATAAAGTAAAAGAAAGTATAATTTTTTTTGATAAACATAGGCATGGGAATTAAAGAGTTAAATTAAATATAGCACGTTGATTCTTAGAGTGGCAAGAATAGAGATCAGTGTATGCTTTTATCTTGATTAACGCGGGTGAAGCCGCAAGCCACAGCCACAGCAAGTGATGAATTTCTAATGAAAAAATATCTGACAGCTAAAATGATTATCTTACAACTAGTCTCTTGTTAAGTGTAAGTGGCGTTTGATCGGAAAAACTGAAGGAAATGGACGTAGGCATTTATGATACCCTTGGGCTAAGGCCCTGGAGTATTATATATAGAATAATATTCCCAAATAATAAAAATATTCACATGGATATGTTAAATATATTAGCTAATGTACTATAAAAGATTTTGTGGAAGATTAATAATAGATATTTATATAAATATACCACTTCTAAGAGAATAATATATAATTACATAATAGATTTGTGAATATACCTCTATTACAACACAAGATATTACGTATATAAATAATTTAAATATATAAGTCAACAAATAGAAATAATGTTACATTTCTCTCTTTGCAAACAATTAATATATAATTCTAAACGCAACCTAAATATTAATTTTATGACTATGTCTACTATTACACTTTCCCTACTTTTTGGGGAAAATGTCATTTACTTGAAAAAATTACTCATTTGCTTGTGTGTGTGTGTGTGTGTGGGCAAACGTAAATACAGGCTGCTTATGCACACATTCATTGTATTGTTGCTTCAACTTTGAACGGAATTTTGAATGACACTATCACTCTAACCCTAATTACTCTATGAGTTTCGGCATATTATAATTTTTTACTATCGAAAAGGTAAAAATCAAGCAAGCCATCAAGTAAAAAAAATATCCGTTGTGTATCGTATGACAGAACGTCAGTGCCAAATCTGGTTTGCAAAATTTCGATCCTGCAATGTTGATGTTGAAGATGCACCACGTTTTTGAAGGCCAGTTGAAGCTGACTAAGACACAATAAAGGCATTAACTGTGCAAACCGGCAAATAACAACTCGTGAGATTGCTGAAGGAATAAATTCATCAAATTTGACCGTTCATGATCATTTGAAACGCCTAGTTTTATTCTCAAAGCTCGACATATAGGTCCCTCGTGTTCTTACGGAAAAATTTGTGCCGTCGCGTTGAAGTCTGATTTGCTTCTCAAACGTCAAGAAAATTATTCATTTTGAGCATATCATCACTGGGGACAACAAATGGGTTCTCTACAACAATGTAAAATGGCAGAGATCATGGAGTAAAAAAACTTCGAAAGCTGTTTGGTGGGCTTTCAAATGAATCGTTTATTTTAGCTTCTACCTCACAGCAAAAAATCAATTCTGAAGTGCACTGTCATCAGCTGGACAAATTTAATGATTCACTTAACAGAAAAGGCCAAAATTGATCAATAGAAAACGTGTAGTGTTCCACAAAGATAATGAAACCGCATACAAGTTTGTTAACCCATAAAAGCTTTTACACCATATTCTCATTTCATTAAATACTCTATGTTCTTTTTTTTTTTTCGTCCTTTCTTAAAAAAATCTACTGACAGAACTCAAAACAAGTTAATGTAATGTCCCAAGACAAAATACAGTCACAACAGCCAGGCTCAACGAGACTAGCCATCTGTTGAGAGAAATCTGGCAGGGACAACGGCTTTATATTTCCGAGGTATGGGGTTAACACCGCCTACTGCTTGACTCCAGGCTACTACTGAGATTACAACAGCGTGATTCGAACTCAGGACTACAAGATCAGACCACTAGACCAACGAGGCAGGCGACAAGTGTTGTACGTGGTAGCTATGCTGCAAACAGTATATATTATGGTTGTAGCACGAATGGCTCAGCTCGACCAAGTACCACGCTCTTACAAAATATCTGATTAAAATAGCAGTTTAATATTGCTGCGTTTCATATGCTGCGAGTAGATAACTAGAGACTCTTTTTACAGGATACAAGGCATTCCATCTTAGTCCTCAGTGGCAACACGCATTTGCATATTGATTCTTAATTGACGATAAATGTAGATGTCTATGGGCTGTATCCTTTAACATCAAGTGGACTGTGTGCTCGTTTTCACTTATATTCTATTTAAAAAGTTAATGTACAGTACACCATTAGCAAGCCTGCAAACCTGTCGCGCCCGTCAGTTGTTGTCAGTTGTTCATCACTCAAGGATTACAAATTATAAGAAACTATAATTTGACGTTCGAACCGAGTGCGGAGATGCGACGTGACTGATAATACAGATAAAACTATAATTTTCTGTACTGTGACGTATGTTAAAATAATTTTTATGAAATAGAAGCAGTCATATATAAATTTGAAGGTTTCCGTCTGCAATGGTAGAAAAATAATAAATGAAGTTTTCAATGTAACTATTTAGACGACATTCTCATTGTAAAATACCTTGATCTTGTAATATTACTTAGTCTACATAAAACAGTCAAAAACTAAATTTTAATAAAAGCTAAAAGCAGAATTTGAAGAACTAAAAGGATTTATTTTAAATTATGAACGAATTTGAATTAAGTAAGTTATTTTATTATTTTCTTCTTTAGAGTCAAGTTTTAATTTTTATTAAAAGTTTAATTTGTTTTGGAGTATGGATAACCGGAGACCCTTTTATTGAAAACTAGGCATTCCATCTTAGTCCTTAAATGGTGACAACGCATCTGAATTTTTATTCTTATTCGAGGATAGATATAGATGTCTGGCACAGCATCCACTTACCATCAGGTGGACTGTGAGCTCGTTTGTTACCCTTATTATATAAAAAGAGTGATAGTTGTAAATTTTCCGAATGAAATAAAATAACACAGTGTATGGTTGTAAGACGAAGTGAGGATGACGAGTTAACGGCGAAGGGAGACGCGCCGTGAGATGAATATATCGCGAGTCGAAGCAGCGCCGAGGCTAACGACGAGTAAGCTTTTGACTACCAGGTTGGACTCAAAAAATAATTTTGTTCCTTTGTTTTCGAGGCACGATAAAAACATCTTTAAATTTATTTTATAACAACAATTCCATCTTAACACTTAAAGCGTCTCTTTAAGATTTCCAAGTTAAAAGCTAAAATCGAGCATTAAAACGAACCGCAACCCTCAAAGACAGCTTTATCTCTTTACAGTTAATAAAGATATTGCTTAATATAACTTGCAGAGAGATTGATATTTCTTAAGTACATCATCATCATCATCATCATTACAGCCCATCACAGGTCCACTGCTGAACAAAGGCCTCCCCTTCTCCTCCTGAGCCACCTGCATCCATCGACTTCCTGCATGTCTTACCAGGTCGTCCTCCATCTAGTGGGGGTCACCTACACTTCGCCTGCCAGTACAGGGCTGCCACTCGAGAACCTTTTTCCCCATCGTTTGTCGGTTCTTCGAGTTATATGGCCGGCCATTGCCACTTCAGCTTACTAATCCGTTGGGCTATGTCGGTTACTGTGGTTCTACTGCGGATATCCTCATTTCTAAGTTTATCACGCAGAGCAACCCGAGCATAGCCCTCTCCATAGCTCGCTGAGGGACCTGGAGCTTCTTCATATGACCAGCAGTGAAGGACCAAATCTCAGATCCATAGGTCATCACTGGCAACACACTGGTTGTACAATCTCGTTTTTAAGTTTTGAGGTATACCTGTCGAGTTTATTAGTACATCATGTACTAAATTCGAGACAAATATATTTTATTCGTATAAAAATGGTCCCATGTCGAATAGGAAACAGTTTTTCAACAGTGTACTACTACAATTCCTCTTCAACTATTTGGTTTGTCGTAATTTACATGTAAGTTATAGGAATATGTTGAAATATAATGAATATTAAAATGGTAAAAGGCAAAATTGATTTATTTTCAAATAAATGGCGATTTATTCTAAAATTATTTTTACTTCCGTTTAGTCGAACGCATACTTAGTAGAACAAATTCAAATAAAATAGTGAAAAAATAGAGAATGCTATAATCTATAAATTAAATAACATATTACCTACAAATGCATTTTATAAGACATACGGAGGGAGGAAGAAACTTGAAGTTCATTTATTTTTGGTTCTTTTATACAAATGCATTTTACTTTTAACTGCACCCGCGAGAGTCGTTTGTTTCAGTAATCGGTTCCTTACTAACGTCACAGTTACGATTCTGTGGAGAATTTACTGTAAGTTGATGCTGTTCCCTCTGTTGATAATTTTTATATAACTTTCCATTGTATTAAATGTACTACGAGACACATTTGTAGAGTAAACCAATGTCGTAAGTCGTTATATTAACGTGTTATTTATTTAATCTAAGTACTTTAGTTTTTTTTAATAAGGTGTCAAATGTTCACTGTTCACCTGATGGTAAGTGGATGCTGTAGTAGCCCATATACACCTACATCTTTCCTCGATTAAGAATCAAAAATTATCCGGTTCTTTACACTCACCGCACGAAAAGCTGATAAACGTAAGAAAATAGGAAAACTTGATTAACAACTTGAGATAAGACAGATTATTGGAGAAACCTCGAAAGTGTTCTGACGTTGTGAAACTAAAATCATTACTTTCTGAACAAACTTTCTCATCCGGCTAGCGTCCTGGTGTTCTAAGTGATGATCACGTCTATATTTAGCGTTTGATTAAGCTGCCCAAATTATTGTACGGTTAGGAGTCAGGAGTGGCGTCATCAGTATTTAAATTATATAATTTAATATAATACACTCGTATATAATGATGAAAACGAGCTTTCTGAATTAATATGAGCAGTTTTGCTATAATGGAGTATTATTATTATATCAAGTACTTACGCCATTGGTTACCTACTCTTTTGGTCTGTACAACCAAGCAATTACAATTTTAAAAGAAAAAATCATTACAACATCCTATTCTCGTATTTTTAGCATTTCCTAAACCATTGCAAAACTCAAATTGCGTAAGTTCAGATCCGACATCTTAATCAAATCATACCAAACTATGATACTATCTTAAACCCTTCTAACATTTTAGCTTAGAGTTATTAACGGGAATGTAGGTAGTGCTAGTAACATTGCCAGAATATTTTTTATATGAAATTTTAGACAGTAAGTCCACAGTGAGTCCAACCAATGTGTAATATAAGTTTTCGACTCAAAACTTAACTATTTTTCTCGCTACTACTATATAGCAAACCAAAATAATGATTTATGCTTGAAATTGAGAGATACAATAACTTAAGGATAATTATTACGGCCGGATATTGGCGGTGTAAAATATCCTATAATTACAGGACGACCGCAGGAGTCGTAC
The DNA here is from genome assembly GCA_029286625.1 of Parnassius orleans. Lineage (NCBI taxonomy): Eukaryota > Metazoa > Arthropoda > Insecta > Lepidoptera > Papilionidae > Parnassius > Parnassius orleans. Next base: position 54,901 of record JAGSMP010000811.1, on the reverse strand, counting down.
GAGGCAACAGAAGAAAACAAACAAGGAGATGGGCAGTAGCGTCTTCCTAATATAATAGAAATAAAACAACTAAAGGCAAACGCGGCGCGGCAACTAAGGCAAAATCCTCCTTATGAGGCAATACATGATGAGGCCCATGTCCAGCTGTGGACTTTGATAGGCTGCAATTAACGAATAAAAATATTATAAGGTTGTGTGATGGCGGCGCGAGAGGATTTATCAATCAATTTCGTCCTAAGATAGTAAAATGAAAGAAATCCTTTCTTGAACAGGAGATAACCAAGTTCAGCAGTGGACATTTACGGACTGTTAAAGAAAAAGAAGATCTAAGAATATTTTTTAAGACGGTTTCTACGAAACAGCGTGACATCCTGGCACAGATATATATTAACTTAAAAGGATGTCACAACAACGAATTAATGTATCTATTTAAATAAACCATGTAATAAACCATCCCCGCGTCTACGGGTGCCTATATAGGTCCCATAGCGGTAATGCCGACACAGACCGACTCATCGACCACGTCCAAATGGCTACAGATTTCTTGCTACAACAGATCCCATCCGTAGAGATCGTGATACTTGGCGATTTTAACGCCCACCACGCTGAATGGCTCGGTTCACGTTTAACCGATCATGCGGGGAGATCTGTTTATGACTTTGCTTTGGCATATGGTCTGACACAACTGATTACTTCGCCTACACGGATTCCAGATGTGGAGGATCATACACCTTCCCTGTTGGACCTTCTGCTGACCTCTCATCCGGACGGATATCAGGTTTCCGTCGATGCCACTCATGGCTCTTCGGACCGTTGTATGATCCGGAGTGTGGTGCCAGTCATGCTCCCCTCGCGGTTGCGTTCTGCAGGTTGCCGCCGTGTTTGGCATTACAGGTCGGCGGATTGGGATGGAATGCGGTCTTTCTTTCCATCCTACCCATGGGGCGGGTTTGCTCTCGCCGGATGATCCCAGCGCTGTTGTTGACTCTGTCACCGATGTTTCGCTACAGGAATGGAACTATTTATTCCATCATCTGTGGTACCCATCGGTGGCAGATTGCAGCCTTGGTTTGGTCGCTCCTGTAAGACTGCATTACGCAGTAAGCAGGAGTGTTATCAGGCCTGGGCTGAGGCTTCGGCGGCTCGGGATGTAAACACCAGCATGCTTAAAAGAAGTATAACTTCGCCTCCAGGTCCTTCAAAGAGTTATTGCCAAGGCAAAGTCAGAGCACATAGGCAGAATTGGCGAGAAACTAGTTCGCCTTCCTTCGGGAACCCGTGCATTCTGGTCTCGCCAAGGCTGTCCAAGGAAATTTCTGTAAGCCATCACTACCATCTCTGCACAGGAGGATGACTCACTGGCCCACGACGCAAAAGAGAAAGCCGACCTTTAGGCTCCTTTTGCGTCCAACTCGACTCTTGATGACAGGGAACACACCGCCGACTATCCCGCAGTGTGAGTGCTCTATGCCTGATGCGATTCACACAGTGCTCAGTACGCAAAGCACTCTCTCCCTGGACATCCACAAGTCGAGTGGGCCTGATGGAATCCCGCCAATTGTGCTGAGGACGTGCGCTCCAGAGTTGGCACCGGTACTAACGCGTCTTTTCGGTACTCCTACTCCTAGGCGTTGTCCCGAATTCATGGAAGACAGCTGCACCTGATCCCTAAAAAGGTAAACGCTCTGATCCGTCCAATTACAGGCCTATCGCCATCACCTCCTTGTTCTCGAAAATAATGGAGTCAATTATTAACTGCCAGCTCATGCGGTACCTTGAGGAGCACCAGCTGATTAGTTACTGCCAGTACGGTTTCCGTCGGGGTCGCTCAGCTGGTGATCTTCTTGTTTGCCTAACATATAGATGGGCGCAGGCGATCGAGTCCAAGGGAGGCATTGGCCGTTAGTTTGGACATAGCGTAGGCCTTCGATCGGGTCTGGCACAAAGCGCTTCTTTCGAAGCTTCCTTCCTATGGGCTTCCGAGAAATTGTGCAATTGGATCACCAGTTTTCTGGCTGATCGAGCATCAAGGTCGTAGTAGACGGTGCGTGCTCCGATTACAAGACTATTAACGCTGGTGTTCCACAAGGCTGCGTGCTATCACCAACGCTGTTTCTTCTGCATATCAATGATATGTTGCAAACCGGTAACATTCATTGCTATGGATGACAGCACTGGTGATGCTCTTTACACCGGCCATGCCAATATTTCTCGGGAAAACGTCGCCGAGTACCGGAACAAACTTGTGTCTGAAGTCGAGACTTTGTTGGACAAAGTCTCGTTGAAAGCGACTAAATCTAGTCCAGTTCAATCCCCAGAAGACACAAGTTTGCGCGTTTACCGCTAAAAGGAACCCCTTTGTCGTATCACCTCAGTTTCAAAGCACTCCCCTTGTTGCCTCAGCCAGTATCGGAATCCTCGGCGTTGACATATCGAGTGACGTGCAGTTTCGTGGTTACTTGGAAGAGAAGGCAAAATTAGCCTCTAAAAAGCTTGGCGTGCTCAGTAGAGCGGGGCAGTATTTCATGCCGGCACACAGCCTGCAACTTTACAAGGCGCAGGTTCGGCCTCATGGAATACTGTTCCATCTCTGGGCAGGGCTCCCCAGTGCCAGCTCCTTCCACTTGACCGCATTCAGCGCAGAGCGGATCGAATCGTCGACGACCGAGTTCTTTCCGATCGGCTTGACTCACTAGCACTGCGTAGAGATGTTGCATCTCTTTGCGTATTTTATCGCATGTACCACGGGAGTGCTCTGAGGAATTGTTCGGACTAATTCCAGCCGCTCAATTTGACCATCGCACATCGCGACAAAACTCGCGATACCATCCATACCATCTGGATGATTGGCGGTCCACCACTGTGCGATTTAGAAGATGTTTTCTTCCTCGCACAAATTCCTTGTGGAACCGATTACCACCAGCGATTTTTCCGGACCGATACGACTTAGGGACCTTCAAGAAAGAGCCTACTCCTTTTAAAAGGCCGGCAACGCATCTGCACCCCTGGTGTTGCAGTTGTTCATGGGCGGCGGTAGTCACTAACATCAGGTGAACCGCAGGCTCTGTTTGCCCCTCTCCTATAAAAAAAATAATAATACATTTATTTAAATTAAATAATTTAAATTTTAATTATGACGCTGTTTTGAGTGGTGTAGTAATAAACAGGGAGCTACTTACAGCTGAAGCCTGGGGTCCACCGATTGAAATAAAAGTTGAATATGGTTCAACAAACAATTGACAAACAAATAAAACTTCAAGAATTGTTGTGTGGGCTTCTACTTTATGCCAAACACCCACCAAATATATTTTTTTAAATATTCTATGTATAATATATAGTTGTTTTAAATGATTTTGTTTTAGTTTCTTATTAAAAATATATGGATACTTATTTACACTATTATTTTAGTTACAATTAGTACCGGAAGAAGTAGCGGCGGTCAATGCAATTACGCAATTTAATTGCAAAGTGGCACTTCAAAAAATGACATTTAACATTTTGTAATAAGGATAACATTCTGTAAATGTTATACGAATACCATAGAATGTAAATCAATCTTTATAAATGTATTTCAAAATCATCACAAATGTATGTTTTCCTCGCGATTTTTTCGCTTACCAATTTTCTGAGCTTTTTTATTTTCTAATTTTCACTCATTATTGATTTGTCGCTTTGAAAATTGCTTCTAGATCTAACGTAGTTTGAGGTAAATCTACTTCTTCGTCATTATTGACAATAGTCTGTGATGATTCACGGAGCACGTTGTTGGGGTCAAAGTTTCAACATTTTAATGATCAAGGCAAAACAGTAGACATTTGCTTTGTTGAAATTGCGTTCCATCTTTTAAAAATCGTAGAGCCATGCTGCAGCTATATTAATTATATAGTTGTAGCACGAATGGGTCGGCTCGACCGGGGAAAGACCACGCTCTCACAGAATAGAAATTATTACTTTTAATTTTAATTATTAATTTTTACTTTTTTGTAAAAAAAAAACAGTTCTACTTGGCACTAAATGAAGTTTATAAGAGCGACGTTAACTTTCCACAAATATATGTTAATATTATTTTTAAAAATGCTTGTTTCATAACAATGAGGGTAATGCAAAAAAAAATTGAAAATGTGGCATACACGTGTTGGTCCTTTTTAATTACAGATTGCATTCATTGTTTTTGCGCAATGAACATTGAGCATGTTTATGAGCAATGAAAATGAATATTGAGTGCATTGCACCAAAATATAACGTATAATACAAAATATATTAGGTCGTTCGGAAAGTAGTTTCGTTTTTTCCCAACAGATAACTTTTTTTCCACAGCCAAATTCACACTGGCTGGTTACGCACCATTATATATTTTGACAGCTCATGTATCAAGGCATACTTGTGAAATAGTTCGATTGATTTTACGCAGTATTTTTCGTTGGTACACTTTCGAATATAATAAGTGAAAACATAATTTTCGGCATAGAATTATTAGCCTTAGAACCGCAGCAGGCGCACGCAAAGTGAAGCCATTTCAAGTTAGCCTTTTAAGTCGCAATTTTACAAAAACATGACGTACTAAGCTGTGAAAGGGTGTCATAACTCATGACATAATCATGAAAAAAATTAAAAATCTCATTTCACGTGTAAGTACTGCCTAGCATCTTATATTTTTGTAAAAAAACATGCATCAAAACAAAATAATATATCGTAAATTTGACAGACGCTAACACAATATATTAAAATGTTGCTAGGCTTAGTAAAATATTTTATCCCATTTTTCATTATTATAATTATATGATGCCAATATGGGACTATTATTGTTGATTTTATTTGGTAATAAAATACCTACAATATTCGCATATAAGTAGGTAGTTTTATTTGCCAAATATTATTAGTTCCCACTTGCCACGAAAAAAATGTGTTGATTTATTTTTGTTTTCATGATGTACAGTTGTTTTTTTATGGTATGTGTTTTAGGATAAATAACATACCATAAGATTGTTTTTTTTTTAATTCTAATTCTGATTTACATATCTTTAACATTTTCTAAAAAGACGATACATTTTGCCACTAGCCAACAGTGGTGTATTAAATTAAGTTAAAGATAATAGATAACGTTGAGCCAAAATAGCATAAAAATATTTATTTTGTTTTATTGAAGTGAAGTCAACAATAACATGAATGTTATTGCCAATTTAAATGTATTCGTTTTTAGATTTCCGTTTGATCATACTGTTGCTTCTCGATAGATTAAAAAAAAATTGACTTCATCGCAAACAAAACTATTGGAAGTAAACTAAACACACTAAGATATGCTCGATACATTTTGATGAAAAAGAAAAGTATATGACTAAAGGTGATTTATGTAAATTACGTCAGGGTGCTATACCAACAAAGCCTCTAACCCGTTATTATGCCTGCGGAGTTCCAGTCTAGATTAGAGTGCCTGGTGAGGTGAGGTCTGCAGGTATCGCAGATATTGTCATCAACGTACACGAAAAATGTGTGCCAAGCCAAAAACAATATCGGTTTGTATCTAAAGTAGTGCATGTTCTATAGTAGTAAAACGCTTCTTTCTTATACATCAATAAATATTTCTCTTATAAAAACAGATGTTTTATTCCTACAGAACGAAAGTGAAAAACTTTAATTTTATGAACTGTTTAAACAGTGCCCAGTGTCATCTGTAGGTAACACCCATATAAAAAATACGTAGATGTCTTATTTTTATAATTTCTTTTGGTCTATACTAAATGTATCTGTATCATAAAGTAAAAGAAAGTATAATTTTTTTGAAAACATAGGCATGGGAATTAAAGAGTTAAATTAAATATAGCACGTTGATTCTTAGAGTGGCAAGAATAGAGATAAGTGTATGCCACAGCCACAGCAAGTAATGAATAACTAATGAAAAAATATCTGACAGCTAAAATGATTATCTTACAACTAGTCTCTTGTTAAGTGTAAGTGGCGTTTGATCGGAAAAACTGAAGGAAATGGACGTAGGCGTTTGCCTCCTCCATTTCGTCTACTTCTTTATGTATGATACCCTTGGGCTAAGGCCCTGGAGTATTATATATAGAATAATATTCACAAATAATAAAAATATTCATATGGATATGTTAAATATATTAGCTAATGTACTATAAAAGATTTTGTGGAAGATTAATAATAGATATTTATATAAATATACCACTTCTAAGAGAATAATATATAATTACATAATAGATTTGTGAATATACCTATATTACAACACAAGATATTACGTATATAAATAATTTAAATATATAAGTCAACAAATAGAAATAATGTTACATTTCTCTCTTTGCAAACAATTAATATATAATTCTAAACGCAAACTAAATATTAATTTTATGACTATGTCTACTATTACACTTTCCCCACTTTTTGGGGAAAATGTCATTTACTTGGAAACATTACTCATTTGCTTGTGTGTGTGTGCAAACGTAAATACAGGCCGCATGCACACATTCATTGTATTGTTGCTTCAACTTTGAACGGAATTTTGAATGACACTATCACTCTAACCCTAATTACTCTATGAGTTTCGGCATATTATAATTTTTTACTATCGAAAAGGTAAAAATCAAGCAAGCCATCAAGTAAAAAAAATATCCGTTGTGTATCGTATGACAGAACGTCAGTGCCAAATCTGGTTTGCAAAATTTCGATCCTGCAATGTTGATGTCGAAGATACCACGTTTTAGAACGCCAGTTGAAGCTGACTAAGACACAATAAAGGCATTAACTGTGCAAACCGGCAAATAACAACTCGTGAGATTGCTGAAGGAATAAATTCATCAAATTTGACCGTTCATGATCATTTGAAACGCCTAGTTTTATTCTCAAAGCTCGACATATAGGTCCCTCGTGTTCTTACGGAAAGAAATTTGTGCCGTCGCGTTGAAGTCTGTGATTTGCTTCTGAAACGTCAAGAAAATTATTCATTTTTGAAGCATATCATCACTGGGGACAACAAATGGGTTCTCTACAACAATGTAAAATGGCAGAGATCATGGAGTAAAAAAACACTTCGAAAGCTGTTTGGTGGGCTTTCAAATGAATCGTTTATTTTAGCTTCTACCTCACAGCAAAACGATCAATTCAAATTTTTCATTCAAAAAATTCAAATTCAAATCACTGTCATCAGCTGGACAAATTGAATGATTCACTTAACAGAAAAGGCCAAAATTGATCAATAGAAAACGTGTAGTGTTCCACAAAGATAATGCGAAACCTCATACAATTTTGTTAACCCGCCAAAAGCTTTTACACCATATTCTCATTTCATTAAATACTCTATGTTCTTTTTTCGTCCTTTCTTGTATAAAAAATCTACTGACGAACTCAAAACAAGTTAATGTAATGTCCCCAAGACAAAATACAGTCACAACGGCCAGGCTCAACGGAGACTAGCCATCTGTTGAGAGAAATCTGGCGCAGGACCAACGGCTTTATATGCTTTCCGAGGCATGGGGTTAACACCGCCTACTGCTTGACTCCAGGCTACTACTGAGAACAACAGCCCGTGATTCGAACTCGGGACTACAAGATCAGACCACTAGACCAACGAGGCAGGCGACAAGTGTTGTACGTGGTAAAGCTATGCTGCAAGCAGTATATATTATGGTTGTAGCATGAATGGGTCAGCTCGACCGGGGAAGAACCACGCTCTTACAAAATATCCGATTAAAATAGCAGTTTAATATTGCTGCGTTTCATATGCTGCGTGTAGATAACTAGAGACTCTTTTTACAGGATACAAGGCATTCCATCTTAGTCCTCAGTGGCAACACGCATTTGTATATTGATTCTTAGTTGACGATAAATGTAAATGTCTATGAGCCACAGTATCCTTTACCATCAGATGGACTGTGTGCTCGTTTGTCACCCTTATTCTATTAAAAAAAGTTGATGTACGAGTACACCATTAGCAAGCCGGCAAACTGTATCGCGCCCGTGAGTTGTTGTCAGTTGTTCATCAGTCAAGGATTGTACAAATTATAAGAAACTATAATTTGACGTTCGAACCGAGTGCGGAGATGCGACGTGACTGATGATACAGATAAAGCTATAATTTTCTGTACTGTGACGTATGTTAAAATATTTTTTATGAAATAGATGCAGTCATATATAAATTTGAAGGTTTCCGTCTGTAATGGTAGAAAAATAAGAAATGAAGTTTTCAATGTAACTATTTAGACGATATTCTCAATGTAAGAAGTACCTTGATCTTGTAATTTTACTTCTACTTAATATTACGTCCACATAAAACATTCAAAAAACTAAATTTTAACGAAAGCTAAAAGCAGAATTTGAAGAACTAAAAGGATTTTTTTTAAATATGAACGAATTTGAATTAAGTGGAAGTTATTTTATTATTTTTCTTCTTTAAAGTCGACTTTTATTTTTCATTAAAAGTTTAATTTGTTTTGTGAGTATGGAAAACCGGAGACCCTTTTTATTGAAAACGAGGCATTCCATCTTAGTCCTCAAATGGTGACAACGCATCTGAATTTTTATTCTTATTCGAGGATAGATATGAGATAGACAGGAGGACTGTGAGCTCGTTTGTTACCCTTATTATATAAAAAGAGTGATAGTTGTAAATTTTCCGAATGAAATAAAATAACACAGTGTATGGTTGTAAGACGAAGTGAGGATGACGAGTTACCGGCGAAGGGAGACGCGCCGTAAGACGAATATATTGCGAGTCGAGACAGCGCCCGAGGCTACCGACGAGAGTAAGCTTTTGACTACCAGGTTGGACTCAAAGAAAATAATTTTTGTTCCTTTGTTTTTGAGGCACGATTAAAAACATCTTTAAATTTATTTTATAACAACAATTCCATCTCAACACTTAAAGCGTCTCTTTAAGATTTCCAAGTTAAAAGCTAAAATCGAGCATTACGGCGAACCGCAACCCTCAAAAGAGAGCTTTATATCTCTTTACAGTTAATAAAGATATTGCTTAATATAACTTGCAGAGAGATTGATATTTCTTAAGTACATCATCATCATCATCATCATTACAGCCCTTCACAGGTCCACTGCTGAACAAAGGCCTCCCCCAAGGAATGCCAGAAAGCACGGTCCTGAGCCACTTGCATCCATCGACTTCCTGCATGTCTTACCAGGTCGTCACTCCATCTAGTGGGGGGTCACCGTACACTTCGCCTACCAGTACGAGGCTGCCACTCGAGAACCTTTTTTCCCCATCGGTTGTCGGTTCTTCGAGTTATATGGCCGACCCATTGCCACTTCAGCTTACTAATCCGTTGGGCTATGTCAGTCACTCTAGTTCTACTGCGGATATCCTCATTTCTAAGTTTATCACGCAGAGAAACCCCGAGCATAGCCCTCTCCATAGCTCGCTGAGCGACCTTGAGCTTCCTCATCCGGCCAGCAGTGAAGGACCACGTCTCAGTTCCGTATGTCATCACTGGCAACACGCACTGGTTGTACAGCCTCGTTTTCAAGTTTTGAGGTATACCTGACGAGAAGATGTGCCGTAATTTCCCGAACGCTGCCCAGCCGAGTTGAATCCGTCGATTGACCTCTCGTTCGAAGTTGGACTTACCTAGTCGGACTATTTGTCCCAGGTAAACATACTCGTCAACAACTTCGAGCTTAGTGCTCCCAACAACTACCGGCATAGGTGTGACATGGACATTAAACATGATCTTTGTTTTGTCCATGTTCATCTTAAGACCTATCCGTTGGGAGGCACTATTGAGGTCATTGAGCATAGTGCTTAGGTCCTCCAGCGATTCTGCCATAAGGACTATATCGTCGGCAAATCGAAGGTGGTGATGTACTCGCCATTGATGTTAATACCGTATCCTTTCAGTCCAGAAGCTTGAAACGTCCTCCAATGCAGCGGTGAAGAGTTTCGGGATATAACGTCACCATGTCTTACACCTCTCTGCAGTTGGATAGGTTTCGTACTCCTGTTCTGTACTCGGATAGCCATCGTAGCCCTACTGTACAAGCCCTTCAGCACTTCGATATACCGACAGTCAACTTGGCACCGCTGAAGGACTGCAGCACCGCCAAATTTCAACGGAATCAAAACTTTCTCATAGTCACATACGCCAGACATAGTGGCAAATTGTACTCCTCGGACTTCTGTACAATTTGCCGAAGGGTATGTATGGTCTATGGTGCTAAAACCTTTTCGAAACTCAACTTGTTCGGGAGGCTGGAAGTCGTCGAGTCTGCGTGCGAGACGATTCGTAATGACTCGAAAACAGCACGTAGACGCGGCTCAGAGGAAATCGGTCTGTAGTTCTTCAAGAGGCGTTGTCGCTTTCTTGAAGAACAAGACCACCGCACTTCTGCTCCATGCCTCCGGTGTAATGCCACCATGTAGGACGGAATTAAAGAGCTTCTGAAGGACTTCAAGTACCGGTTTTCCACCAGCTTTCAGAAGCTCCGCTGTAATTCCATCCTCGCCTGGGGCCTTGCCGTTTTTAAGGTGCTGGAGAGCCATTCTAATCTCGCTCAGACTGACGTCCGGGATATCATCGGAATAGTGTCGGATAAGACTCGCTCTTGGATCGTTACTCACACTTGCGTGTGACTCCAACGATGATGTGTACAGCTGCCCATAGAACCTCTCAATCTCACTCAAAATCTCAGGTGTCCCGGAAACGACACTGCCACACTCGGTCTTCAGCTTCGACAGTTGGCTCTTTCTGGCAGACAGATCTCTAGCAAAGACTTTGGAGCCCTGGTTCCGCTCGATCGCTTCTTCAATACGAGCTGTATTGAAGTTGCGCAAGTCCCGCCGCATGCATTTGGAGATCTGTCTGTTCAGTTGCCTGTAGTCTGTCATATCTACTGAAGACTGCAGCTTCATATCCCGTCTAACAGCCATGAGATTAAGAGTGTGATCGGAGAGTTTTTGTGTTCTTCTGCGGCGGGTCTTGCAAAACTTAGCTCCGACCGCATGGACAGTTTCCACGAGCTTGTCATTCATATCGTCCACTGCATTGCAATCTTTTAGGCACTGAAAACGGTTTCGTAGTTCGAGCTGAAAGGTTTCGGGACTTTGGATTAGAGCACGAGGGGACGGGCGTTGACTTCATTAGACGTGACCTCTCAACTTTACGTTTAGGTTCAGTGTGCCCCTCACCATTCGGTGATCGCTGCCGGTTTTCACCCTCGCGATCACTGAGACATCACTGAACAATTGTCGCCTGGTCGTCATAATGAAGTCAATCTCATTTTTCTCGACCAGGTCCACTTCCTGTGGGGCCGCTTCTGGAAGAAAAGTTCATCATAAAAGTCCTCTCTCTCCATGAAGTCGGCCAGCTGCTGGCCTGGGTTCCGTTGCCCTACTCCAAATTTCCCTACTTTCAGCTCACCGTACTCTCTTGTGCCTAGTTTTGCGTTGAAGTCTCCCATTAACACCGTATAGTGGGTTTTGGAGGAATGCATGACTCTAGAGATATCCTCATACATTTCCTCCACCTCCTCATCGGGGTGTGCCGAGGTTGGTGCGTAAACCTGTATGACCTTCAGCGAATACCGTTTGGTGATTCTGAGTATAAGGTACGCAACCCTCGTCGACACACTCCCAATCTTTACAACGTTGTTAACGAGAGACTTGTGGACGATAAATCCGACACCTCCTTGGGACAGATGGTCGCCTTCCCGGTGATATAACAAGTTGCCGGATTCGAGGATTACCGTGTCCTCCCCCTCTCTTCGGACCTCGGATATCTTCCAGCGGATCTTCCAGCTCCAGGATCTTCTCGTCAGTCCTCAGGGTACGTGCGTTATAAGTTGCCAGGTCGAGTCGTCGTAGGTGGCAACCGAACCTCCACCGGAGATTCTTAGCACCCCCTGCCCCGCCGTTACCATGGTCGCCACCGTAGCCAGGAATAGCGGGGCCGCCGGGGACTGGGGGCCGTTTCTTTGTGTCGTCGCTCATGGGGGGTATATTGCCATAGTTGCCACGCTTGGCGAGCGGGTTGGCAACCGCAGTTTTTTATTGTTTTTTGGTGTTATCAGAAAGATGCTGCTGCCCATCCTCTGCCTCAGTTTCCCTCTGTCGCCTCTTACGACACCCACGGGAAGATATGGGGTAGTGAGTATTCTTACCCGCCACTACATATTACCTACAAATGCATTTTATAAGACATACGAAAGGAAGAAGAAACGATGTTTCTTTATATGTGTAATAATGTTTCTTTTATACAAATGCATTTTGCTTTTAACTGCACCCGCGAGAGTCGTTTGTTTCAGTAATCGGTTTCTTACTAACACCACAGTTACGATTCTGTGGAGAATTTATTCCGTAAGTTGATGCTGTTCCCTCTGTTGATCATTTTTATATAACTTTCCATTGTATTAAATGTACTACGAGACACATTTGTAGAGTAAACCAATGTCGTAAGTCGTTATATTAACATGTTATTTATTTAATCTAAGTACCGTCAACTGAGTTTGCAACGATACATTTTTTTTTAAGAATAAGGGTGGCAAATGTTCACACTGTTCACCTGATGGTAAGTGGATGCTGTAGTAGCCCATATACATCTACGTCTTTCCTCGATTAAGAATCAAAAAGGGTATCCGGTTCTCTACACTCACCGTACGAAAAGCTGCTAAACGTAAGAATAAAAAGTAAAAACTTGATTAACAACTTGAGATAAGACAGATTTATGGAGGAACCTCGAAAGTGTTATTACGTTGTGAAACTAAAATCATTATTTTCTGAACAAACTTTCTCATCCGGCTAGCGTCTTGAGGTTGATAGCGTGATGATCACGTCTATATTTAGCGTTTGATTAAGCCGCCCAAATTATTGTACGGTTAGGAGTCAGGAGTGGCGTCATCAGTATTTAAATTATATAATTTAATATAATATACCCGTATATAATCTTGAAAACGAGCTTTCTGAATTAATATGAGCAGTTTTGTTATAATGGAGTATTATTATTATCTCAAGTACTTACGCCATTGGTTACGTACTCTTTTGGTCTGTACAACCAAGCAATTACAATTTTGAAAGAAAAAAATTATTACAACATCCTATTCTCGTATTTTTAAGCATTTCCTAAACCATTTCAAAACTCAAATTTCGTAAGTTTGAATCCGACATCTTACTCAAATCACACCAAACCAAGACACTATCTTAAACCACTCCTAACATTTTAGCTTAGAGTTAATAACGGGAATATGGGTAGTGCTAGTAACATTGCCCGAATTAATTTGTTATGATATGAAATTTTAGACAGTAAGTGCACAGTGAGTCCAACCAATGTGTAATATAAGAAGTTTTCGACTCAAAACGTAACTATTTTTCTCGCTACTACTATATAGCAAACCAAAATAATGATTTATGCTTGAAATTGAGAGATTACAATAACTTAAGGATAATTATTACGACCGGATATTGGCGGTGTAATATATCCTATAACTACGGGACGACCGTAGGAGTCGTAAGAGGCGACAGAGGAAAATAAACAAGGAGATGGGCAGTAGCGTCTTCCTAATATAATAGAAATAAAACAACTAAGGCAAACGCGGCGCGGCAACTAAGGCAAAATCCTCCTTATGAGGCAATACATGATGAGGCCCATGTTCAGCAGTGGACTTTGATAGGCTGCAATTAACGAATAAAAATATTATAAGGTTGTGTCATGGCGGCGCGAGAGGATTTATCAATCAATTTCGTCCTAAGATAGTAAAATGAAAGCAATCCTTTCTTGAACAGGAGAGGACCAAGTCCAGCAGTGGACATTTAAGGACTGTTAAAGAAAAAAGAAGATCTAAGAATATTTTTAAGACGGTTTCTACGAAACAGCGTGACATCCTGGCACAGGTATATATTTACTTAAAAGAATGTCACAACAACGAAATAATGTATCTATTTAAATAAACTATGTAATAATAATACATTTATTTCAAATTAAATAATTTAAATTTTAATTATGACGCTGTTTTGAGTGGTGTAGTAATAAACAGGGAGCTACTTACAGCTGAAGCCTGTGATCCACCGATTGAAATAAAAGTTGAATGTGGTTGTGAGTTAACCTGTGAATTAGAGATACGTTATGAAATCAATTAGAATGTGTCTTGACATATAACGTAATGCGCGCTGACAAACAAATAAAACTTCAAGAATTATTGTGTGGGCTTCTACTTTATGTTAAACACCCACCAAATGCAATTTTTTTTAAATATTCTATGTATAATATATAGTTGTTTTAAATGATTTTGTTTTAGTTTCTTATTAAAAATATATCGATATTTATTTACACTATTATTTTAGTTACAATTAGTACCGGAAGAAGTAGCGGCGGTCAATGCAATTACGCAATTTAGTTGCAAAGTGGCACTTCAAAAAATGAGATTTAACATTTTGTAATAAGGATAACATTTTGTAAATGTTATCCTAATACCATAGAATGTAAATCATTCTTTATCAATGTATTTCAAAATCATCCCAAATGTATGTTTTCCTCGCGATTTTTTCGCTTACCAATTTTCTGAGCTTTTTTATTTTCTAATTTTCACTCAATATTGATTTGTCGCTTTGAAAATTGCTTCTAGATCTAACGTAGTTTGAGGTAAATCTACTTCTTTGTCATTATTGACAATAGTCTGTGATGGTTCACGAGCACGTTGATGGGGTCAAGGTTTCCAACATTTTAATGATCAAGGCAAAAACAGTAGACATTTGCTTTGTTAAAATTGCGTTCCATCTTTTAAAAATCGTGGTAGAGCCATGCTGCAGCTATATTAATTATATAGTTGTAGCACGAATGGGTCGGCTCGACCGGGGAAAGACCACGCTCTCACAGAATAGAAATTATTACTTTTAATTTTAATTATTAATTTTACTTTTTTGTAAAAAAAAAACAGTTCTACTTGGCACTAAATGAAGTTTATAAGAGCGACGTTAACTTTCCACAAATTTATACAAGTTAATATTACGTTTTACATAAATGCTTGATTCATAACAATGAGAAATGCAAAAAAAATTGAAAATGTGGCATACACGTGTTAGTCCTTTTATTTACAGATTGTATTGATTGATTTTGCGCAATGAACACATCGCGAATATTGAGTGCATTGCACCAAAATATAACGTATAATACAAAATATATTAGGTTGTTCGGAAAGTAGTTTCGTTTTTCCCAACAGATAACTTTTTCCAGCCAAATTCACACTGGCTGGTTACGCACCATTATATATTTTGACAGCTCATGTATCAAGGCATACTTGTGAAATAGTTCGATTGATTTTACGCAGTATTTTTCGTTGGTACACTTTCGAATGTAATAAGTGAAAAAACAAAATTTTCGGCATAGAATTATTAGCCTTAGAACCGCAGCAGGCGCACGCAAAGTGAAGCCATTTCAAGTTAGCCTTTTAAGTCGCAATTTTACAAAAACATGACGTACTAAGCTGTGAAAGGGTGTCATAACTCATGACATAATCATGAAAAAAATTAAAAATCTCATTTCACGTGTAAGTACTGCCTAGCATCTTATATTTTTGTAAAAAAACATGCATCAAAACAAAATAATATATCGTAAATTTGACAGACGCCAATATAATGAATATGTTGCTAGGTTTAGTAAAATATTTTATCCCATTTTTTCTTATTATTATAATTATATGATGCCAATATGGGACTATTATTGTTGTATTTTATTTGGTAAATAAAAATACCTACAATATTCGCATATAAGTAGGTAGTTTTATTTGCCAAATATTATTGGGGTTCCCACTTGCCACGAAAAAAAATGTGTTGATTTTTTTTTTTTTCATGATGTAATGTTGTTTTTTTTTATGGTATGTGTTTTAGGATAAATAACATACCATAAGATTGTTTTTTTTAATTCTAATTCTGATTTACATATCTTTTACATTTTCTAAAAAGACGATACGTTTTGCCACTAGCCAACAGTGGTGTATTAAATTAAGTTAAAGATAATAGTTAACGTTTAGCCAAAATAGCATAAAAATATTTATTTTGTTTTATTGAAGTGAAGTTAATAATAACATGAATGTTATTGCCAATTTAAATGTATTCGTTTTTAGATTTGTGTTTGATCGTACTGTTGCTTCTCGATAGATTGAAAAAAAATTGACTTAATCGCAAACAAAACTATTGGAAGTCAACTAAACACACTAAGATATGCTCGATACATTTTGATGAAAAAGAAAAGTATATGACTAAAGGTGGTTTATGTAAATTACGTCAGGGTGCTATACCAACAAAGCCTCTAACCCGTTATTATGCCTGCGGAGTTCCAGTCTAGATTAGAGTGCCTGGTGAGGTGAGGTCTGCAGGTATCACAGATATTGTTATCAAAGTACACGAAAAATGTGCGCCAAGCCAAAAACAATATCGGTTTGTATCTAAAGTAGTGTATGTTCCATAGTAGTAAAACGTTTCTTTCTTATACATCAATAAATATTTCTCTTATAAAAACAGTTGTTTTATTCCTACAGAACGAAAGTGAAAACTTTAATTTTATGAACTGTTTAAACAATGCCCAGTGTCATCTGTAGGTAACACCCATATAAAAAATACGTGGATGTCTTATTTTTATAATTTCTTTTGGTCTATACTAAATGTATCTGTATCATAAAGTAAAAGAAAGTATAATTTTTTGATAAACATAGGCATGGAAATTAAAGAGTTAAATTAAGTATAGCACGTTGCTTCTTAGAGTGGCAAGAACAGAAATCAGTGTATGCTTTTATCTTGATTAACGCGGGTGAAGCCGCGGGCCACAGCTACAGCAAGTAATGAATAACTAACGAAAAAATATCTGACAGCTAAAATGATTATCTGACAACTATTCTCTTGAAAAAATTATTCTTGATCAAATGTTAATTTTTTTTAATGTTAATAATTTACTTCATAAAATCAATTCGGTTTCTGAGGGTCGCTCGACAACTGATGCTGGTGTTGAGCTGATTAAATATATTTTCAATGCATGGGAGAATTCACAGGATGCTTTGGGTATATTCTGTGACCTATCCATAGCCTTCGATTGTGTTCACCATGAAACATTAATCAGGAAACTACAACACTACGGTGTAAGTAATGCTCTTAAATTAATTGTTTCATATTTAAGTAACAGAACGCAAAAAGTTGTCATTAATAGTATGAGCTCTTCCGGGTCGATAGTACAAATGGGCGTGCCTCAAGGCTCAATTCTCAGTCCCTTTCTGTTTCTTGTATATATTAATGACTTACCTTACATAGTAGGGGATAACCATAATATAGTATTATTTGCTGATGACACTTCATTAATTTTCAAACTAAAACGACAATTATTAAAATATGACGAAGTAAATAATGCTATATCTAAATTAGTAAATTGGTTTAATGTTAATAACTAGCATATAAATAGCACTAAAACGAAATGAATGAAGTTCATGACTCAAATGTCAGACAATTAAATACTAATGTAATTTTAAATGGGGAGGAACTGAGTCTTGTCGATACCACCATTTTTCTTGGAATAACACTAGACGCGAAGCTTCAATGGAGCCCCCATATATCAAAGTTAGCAAGCAGACTTAGTTCTGCAGCATATGCTGTAAAAAAGATTAGAAATCTTACCAGTGTGGAAACAGCTAGACTTGTTTACTTTAGCTATTTCCATAGCATAATGTCGTATGGTATTTTGCTATGGGGAGACGCAACTGACACTGAAATTATGTTTGTTTTACAGAAGAGGGCCATAAGAGCAATCTATGATTTAAAACCTAAAGAGTCCAAAATCTCAATACATTTATGAAAATGTAATGTACGTACACAAAAATAAAAGTAGTTATACAAAAATAAGTGATATTCATTCTGTAAATACTAGGAACAAACACAAGCTAGTAGTACCAGTTACTCGACTCCACCGAGTCAGTAATTCATTCTTGGGGCGATGTATACGCTTTTACAACAAAATCCCAGAAAATATACAAAATTCGACCTGCTCAAAATTCAAAAACTTTATTAAACATAGTTTGCATAAAAGGTTATTATAATGTTAAGGAATTTATGGATGATAATAACCCTGGGAATGAGGTGTTCGCTGCCAGGCTGTTTCTAATTTGTTTTGTGTGGTTAATTATGTAATATACATGATTGTAAGCTGTTATTTAAAAAAAAAGTCCCGCTGGGTTTCTTGCTGGTTCTTCCCAGGACAGAGGTTTTTTCGAACCAGTGGTAAGTGGTAATTAGACAAAGAGTGACTTTCAATAAGTATTATTTATAATCTATATTGAATAAAAAGTTTCTGTTTCTGTTTCTGTTTCTTGTTAAGTGTAAGTGGCGTTGGTTCGGAAAAACTGAAGGAAATGGACGTAGGCGTTTGCCTCCTCCATTTCGTCTACTTCTTTATGTATGATACCCTTGGGCTAAGGCCCTGGAGTATTATATATAGAATAATATTCACAAATAATAAAAATATTCATATGGACATGTTAAATATATTAGCTAATGTACTATAAAATATTTTGTGAAAGATTAATAATAGATATTTATATAAATATACCACTTCTAAGAGAATAATATATAATTACATAATAGATTTTTGAATATACCTATATTACAACACAAGATATTACGTATATTTTTTCTATCGTAAAAGTAAAAGGCAAGCAAGCAATCAAGCAAGAAAAAAATTATCCGATGTGTATTGTATGACAGAACGCCAGTGCCAAATCTGGTTTGCAAAATTTCGATCCGGCGATGTTGATGTTGAAGATGCACCACGTTTTAGAAGGCCAGTTGAAGCTGATGAAGACACAAGAAACGCATTAATTGTGCAAACCGGCAAATAACAACTCGTGAGATTGCTGAAAGAATAAATTCATCAAATTTGACCGTTCATGATCATTTGAAACGCCTAGTTTTATTCTCAAAGCTCGACATATAGGTCCCTCGTGTTCTTACGGAAAGAAATTTGTGCCATCGCGTTGAAGTCTGTGATTTGCTTCTCAAACGTCAAGAAAATTATTCATTTTTGAAGCATATCATCACTGGGGGCAACAAATGGGTTCTCTACAACAATGTAAAATGACAGAGATCATGGAGTAAAAAAGCACTTCGAAAGCCGATATTCATCAAAAAAAGGTGATGCTATCTGTTTGGTGGGCTTTCAAATGAATCGTTTTTTTGAGCTTCTACCTGACACCAAAACGATCAATTCTGAAGTGTACTGTCATCAGCTGGACAAATTGAATGATTCACTTAAACAGAAAAGGCCAGAATTGATCAATAGAAAACGTGTAGTGTTCCACAAAGATAATGCGAAACCTCATACAAGTTTGTTAACCCGCCAATAACTTTTACAGCTTGAATGGGATATACGGCCACACCCACCATATTCTCCAAATCTGGCACCTACTGATTATTATTTATTTAGGTCTCTTCAAAAATGTTTAGACGGTAAAACCTTAACTACAAACGAGGAGGTCAAAAACCGCCTGGATCAGTTTTTTGCCAGTAAAGAACAAACATTTTATGAGCGTAGAATCATGCTACTGCCCGAAAGATGTCAAAAGGTCCAATAGGACCAAAGTGGACAATAATATATAACTAAACAAAATATTTATTCACTATAAGAAAATCGTCTTTCATTTTAATTTAAAAAAAAAATACTTTCCGAACAACCCAATATTACAACAATATATTATTTAAGATTATATATTTAACAATACACACCCATCAACATAATCTAGGGATACCTTAATCCTACATTATTTACGACTTTATAGTTTTTGGTTCTTCTTTGGTTCCATAAAAAGTTTATATACAGATTGAAACCTCTTTTATTCTATTTTCAAAATTTAAAAATGTAAACAAAAAAAAAACAAAAGAAAAAAAATACGGCCACACTAGGCACTTTGCCTTCCTCCCTAGGGATCGTCATACCGTCGGGCTTTCTGCCATATGTCATTTTAAGTTAAACACAATTATAATCCGTAAAATCATAGATAAAATTCACATTTCTTTTATTTGTATAGACACTACAAAGCCAATACTGAATCCAAAATATATATATATATTATCTTCCTACTCATACGTACGTAGACACTTTGGCGAGCTCTCATTTCAGGAGTATTTTATCTTAAAATATGTGAAATTCTCGATTATCGAGTCATTTCACCCGATTGTTTATTCCACACCACTTGTTTTTTTTTAATATTATATTTTTTTAATACGGCACTATGATGATTTTTTTTTATAGGAGAGGGGGCAAACGAGCATGCGGCTCACCTGATGGTAAGTGACTACCGCCGCCCATGAACAAATGCAACACCAGGGGAACCAGAGGAATTGCAGATGCGTTGCCGGCCTTTTAAAAAGGAATAGGCTCTTTTCTTGAAGGTCCCTAAGTCGTATCGGTCCGGAAAAGTCGCTGGTGGTAAACTATTCCACAAGGAAGTTGTGCGAGGAAGAAAACATCTTCTAAATCGCATAGTGGTGGACCGCCAATCATTCAGATGGTGTGGATGGTATCGGGAGTTCTGCCGCGATGTGCGTTCGTGAAATTTGGCGGCTGGGATTGATCCGAACAATTCCTCAGAGCACTCCCCGTGGTAAATGCGAAAGAAAATGCAAAGAGATGCAACATCTCTTCGCAGCGCCAATGAATCGAGCCGATCGGAAAGGACTCGGTCGTCGACGATTCGAGCCGCTCTGCGCTGGATGCGGTCAAGTGGAAGGAGCTGGCACTGGGGAGCCCCAGCCCAGATTATCAGGTTCCGCCTCACATGGGAACAGTATTCCATGTGAGGCGGAACCTGATAATCTGTAAACATAGTATTGTTAAATGTATTCGCTTCCAAAATTCAAACAAAGAGGTATAGTGTTCGTAGACTTTGCCTTATAAACTTATAGTAGGTAGGTACGTGAATACATACTATATTTTCTATATGCAAAACAAATTTGAATACAAAATTCAAAGAAAATACACCTTCTTACAAAGTACCTAAACACAAAACACATATTTCCAATCTGTCGATATCTTATGTAACCTAAAAAAGGATACCTAGCTTACCTAAAATTTGGACGTAGAAGTCGATAGAAACTTAACACCCACTAAAAAAAATTACCATCAAGTCTACTCAATACTAAAGTTAATCGCCTAATTACGTTCACTTTATTTGCGAAGAGATTTCTATTCGGATTTATGATAGGTGCCTAGCAAAACAATCGACGCATCGCCAAACGTTTCGCATTCCGGCCCGAAAGTGGTGGGATGGGATACGCCACGAATATTAATTAAAAAGTAAAAGAATTGAGACGCTGACGACTGGGGTCGTAAATTGGCGGCTGGCGGATACGGGTAGTGAATTACGACTAACGGATTGTATAATTTACATATACTTAACTAGAAGGTACTTTCTAAAAGCTAACTACGTTGTCCTAGATCTAGATTTAAAAAAATCCAAATAGCGTGTTGGACACAGGTAGGGTTTCACTGTTCGTCATTATAATTTTAATCGAAGGATTGCATTGCTTGAATTTATTCAATATAGAAACAAAAACAGAAACTTTTTTATTCAATATAGATTATAAATAATACTTATTGAAAGTCACTCTTTTGTTTAATTACCACTGGTTCGAAAAAAAAACCTCTGTCCTGGGAAGAACCACCAAGAAACCCAGTGGCACTTTTTTTTAATAACAGCTTACAATCTTGTATGTTACACAATTAACCACACAAAACAAATCAAAAATAGCTTGGTAGCGATCACCTCATTCCCAGGGGTTATTATCATCCATAAATTCCTTAATATTATAATAACCCTTTTTATACAAACTTTGTTTAATACATTTTTGAACTTTGAGGTCAAATTTTGTATATTTTCTGGGATTTTGTTGTAAAAGCATATACATCGCCCCAAGAATGAATTACTGACTCGGTGGCGTCGAGCTACTCATACAACTAGCTTGTGTCTGTTCCGAGTATTTACAGAATGAATATCACTTATTTTTGTATAAATACTTTTATTTTTGTGTACGTACATTACATTTTCATAAATGTATTGAGAGGCCAAAGTTAATATATTAATCTAATTTTTGTCGGAGCGACTCTAGGTTTTAAATCATAGATTGCTCTTATGGCCCTCTTCTGTAAAACAAATATAATTTCAGTGTCAGTCGCGTGTCCCCAAAGCAAAATACCATACGACATTATGCTATGGAAATAGCTAAAGTAAACAAGTCTAGCTGTTTCCACACTGGTAAGATTTCTAATCTTTTTTACAGCATAATATGCTGCAGAACTAAGTCTGCTTGCTAATTTTGATTTATGGGGGCTCCATTGAAGCTTCGCGTCTAGTATTATTTCAAGAAAAATGGTGGTATCGACAAGACTCAGTTCCTCCTCATTTAAAATTACATTAGTATTTAATTGTTTTACATTCGGAGTCATGAATTTCATACATTTCGTTTTAGTGCCATTTAAATGCAAGTTTTTAACATTTAACCAATTTACTAATTTAAATATAGCATTATTGACTTCGTCATATTTTAATAATTGTCGTTTTAATTTGAAAATTAATGAAGTGTCATCAGCAAATAATACTATATCATGGTTATCCCCTACTATGTAAGGTAAGTCATTAATATATACAAGAAACAGAAAGGGGCCGAGAATTGAGCCTTGAAGCTCACCCATTTGTACTATCGACCCGTAAGAGCTCATACTATTAATGACAACTTTTTGCGTTTTGTTACTTAAATATAAAACAATTAATTTAAGAGCATTACTTCTTACACCGTAGTGTTGTAGTTTCCTGATTAATGTTTCATGGTGAACACAATCAAAGGCTTTGGATAGGTCACAGAATATACCCAAAGCATCCTGTGAATTCTCTCATGCATTGAAAATAGATTTTTCTACTGATAAATTTAACGTGACGTGTGAGCTTTAAGAGTCATGTCACGTCATTATTTGAGTCGAGATGAAATGTTACGAGCTGTGGCATGTTAGAAAATGGTGCTATTCAACGCGTCGTTGCTGAGGCCCTATACACCAGCCAAAGCGTGATATCAAGGTTGTGGTCACGTTATCGCAGTACTGGGGATGTAGTAGTGGACGGCTCACGGGTAGATATCGTGTTAATACGCAGAGACAGGATTGATTTCTCCAACCCAATAAGACAACCCAATATCACAGCGATGCAACTACTACAAAGGCTCCAGTAGGACCACTAGCTGCTGGTAAGCGAACAAACCATGCGAAGGAGGTTGCATGAAGTCCGTCTTCATGCTCAAAGACCGCTACGTGTTCCAGCATTGCGACGTGGCAATCGCGGTCGGCGGCTTTCGTGGGCTCGGGAGCATTTACCATGTAGTGACGAACAATGGTCTTTGGTGCTGTTCACCGATGATTCCCGGCTTGGGTTTGATCAGGATTCACGAAGAACAAGCGTTTGGAGAACTCCATCTCCATCTCTACGGCACCCTCAGTAGGTCCACTCATACCAAGGCGGGACAATTATTGTGTGGGCAGGAATTTGTTTTGGCGGACGAACCCAGCTGGTTTGGATCCAAGGCAGTATGACTGCACAAAATGCCACGAGGAGGTAGTAGAGCCTGTTATTGTCCCACGCAGAATCCAAATGGGCCAGGAATTTCTACTCATGCACGATAATGCTCCTTCCCATACGGCACGGCTGGTGTCGGCCGCTCTCCGAGACCGCGATATTCAAGTTTTGGATTGGCCTGCACAGTCACCCGACTTAAATTCTATCGAGTATGCCTGGGACATGTTACAAAGAAAAGCTTTGAGAGATTTCCCGCCAAAGTTGATGACGGAACAACAACTTTACGAACACTTGCAAAGAAAATGGAACCTAATAACGCAGCAATACATTGACAATTTAATTTTAAGTATGAACAATCGATGTCGATGTGTAATTAATGTAAGAGGTGGTAACACTGATTATAAATAATTACATTAATTATAATTTATTTATCAATTTTATTTAAAATTAATTGTTTTCTAAGAAGAAATGAAGTTTTTCTTTATCATACTAATTTTCTACAGCGATTAAAAATATTTAAAAAAAAATACGAAATGTTTTTTTCAAGACCTTAAAATAACCTATCATTCCTCCATTTACTATATCAGAAAATTCTTCATAGATTTTTAGATATTTGATGAAATATGAAATATTCCTTCCGTCCACTATGGTATACGGGTAGATATCGTGTTAATACGCAGAGACAGGATCGATTTCTCCAAATGACCCCCATAAGACAACCTCCATTTACTATATCAGAAAATTCTTCATAGATTTTTAGATATTTGATGAAATATAAAATATTCCCAGATTCTGTTGATGTGCATATTTGAGAGTAGGATTAGCAACCCTGCCCAAGGCAGACTCAGACATTATAAGGCCAGTGCTTGACCATAATCCCACCTGGTGATAAGGGTCGGTGAAGCCGTAGATGGTAAATCGCACTGTCTTAGTGTAACAAAAGCCCAGGTTGTATTCGGACGGAAAGATAGTCGCGAGCAAATGATTCCACAACTTTGCTGTATGTATTACAAAAGACAAACTAAATCATTTGGTACTAATGTGTGGAATATCGACAACAAAGGACTGAAGACCCTCCGACCCTCCTGGTTGTTCGATAGCAGAAAGGAGAGGGAAGAATTAAAGCATGTAATTTCTGTGTATATTTTGTGTGGTTATGCGTCTAACAATAAATCTATTGAGGTCATGGGTCTTGCGTCTTTGGGTCGCAGACCAACAACATTCCCCGTTGGGTTCGGACAACGAAATGGGTGTATCTGAAGATAGTAACGTGCGTGACCTTGGTGGAAGACGCTCGATTCCAAACAGACTCAAATTTCTTAAAGGAGCCGGTAATCTTAGTCATCCACCCCGACTAAGATTACCGGCTCCGCTTGATCGGTTCAATTCAATTCAATTCAATTTATTTGCTATTCTTGTTGTACATTTGGTCTTAATTTTAAAAAATTGTTCAAAACAAGAACCCTGCAAGCGCATTGCAAATATTGGCAACTATTAATATTATTATTATATTAACATTATAGTATTATTGTTTTTTTATATTTACGCGAAGACTACACATTAAATGAAACTAAGTTTTACGGATTATATAGCGTTTAATTTTACTTTTTAATTCCCGACGTTTCGGGTGCTTTACAGCACCCATGCACCACCAACAGCATGGGGGGCGAAAAGTGGATTGCGGAGGCCCGTCTGGCTACGCAGAATGTATGTGGAGCAATGAATGATAAGATGGATGAAGTATGCGAAATGACGAATGATAGAGGAATAGATGTGTAATGGGTAAATGAGACGAAACGAAAGGGAAAGGATGCCACTGCACATGGCATGTATACCGCTTGCTGGTCTAGTGTAGACGAGACCGAGCGGGCATGCCAGGGAGTCGGTGTCATCCTTTCAGAAAGAATGGGTCAATGTGGGAAAGAGTATGAATGTGTAAGCCCAAGGCTGCTATGGATACGAATGAAAGTGGGCTTAAAGAAGTTGTTTGTGCTAGGGGGGTGTACGCCCCAGATATGTATAAGCCCACTTATATCCGAGAGCAGTTTTGGGACATGGTAAGGACAGTGTTGATGAAATGTAAGGTAAATGAAAATATTATTATGTTAGGAGATTTTAATGGAAGGGTTGGGGTGAAGAGGTCTGGTTATGAAAGGATATTAGGAACTTTTGGCGCTGAAAGTATAAATGAGAATGGTGAAGACCTCCTCACCGTATGTGTGTAAAATAATTTTTTTGTGACGAACATTTTCTTTCGCCATAAGAGGATTCACATGTATACATGGGAAAGAGGTGATGATAGAAGCATGATAGATTTCATAATTGTGGATGAAAGAATGAGGAGCACAGTGGTAGATACAAGGGTTTACCGGGGGTCCAACGTAGGGACGGATCATTACTTGGTCTTATGCCGAATTAATGGTCTATTCAAGCGTTGGCGGCATCGCACATCTGTGTCTACCACAGCGTTACAGCGTATAAGAATAGAGAGGTTACAAGATGAAGGTGTGAAAGAGAAGTTCAAATGTAGAATGAGAGAAAATATAAGTGGTATGGATGAATTGTGTATGAATGATTTAGGCTTGGAGACTGTGTGGTATAATGTCAAGAAAGGTTTGGTGGATGCAGCCACCGAAGTATGTGGTGTAACTAAGAGAAAGAATGAAAGGAAAAATAATACGTTGTGGTGGGATGATGAGGTACGGATGGAAGTTGAAGCAAAGAAGAAAGAATGGCTAGATTTACTAGCAACCAAAGCTGGTAATTCTAGCGGTATGATTGATGAGATTGAAAGAAAAAAGGCAGACTTTAGACGTATAAATAAGAGAGTAAAAGAAGTTGTTGAAAGGAAAAAGCAAGAAAGAACGGATAAG
This sequence comes from Parnassius orleans, assembly GCA_029286625.1. NCBI lineage: Eukaryota > Metazoa > Arthropoda > Insecta > Lepidoptera > Papilionidae > Parnassius > Parnassius orleans. The sequence continues at coordinate 28,487 of JAGSMP010000811.1, read as the reverse complement.
AATGATAGAAGGATATCTGATAACTTCCAGGCAAATATTAAAATGTTCTGGAATCGTAAGAACTGCCAGGGAAATTCAATACAGTCTAGAATGAATGCTACACGAGACGAGAATGGCTGTATGCTGAATGATGAAGTCTCTAATTTAAAGAGATGGAAGGAATACTTTAAAAGCGTGTTTATGAGTGAAGAGTCGTCTGAATTAAGTGAAATAGAAATTCGAAAGAAGTGGAGAGGTAGGGAGATAAGTGTAGATGAAATAATGAAAGCAATGAAAAGCATGAAAGCAGGTAAGGCAGCCGAATATGATAGAGTATCACTCGAAATGCTAAGGCTGGAGAAAGAGTGGTGGCAGGCCTGCTGTACACCTTGTTTAATTTATGTTGGGCACTGAAGGGTACCGGAAAACTGGTGCAAAGCCGTTATAGTCCCAATATATAAGGAATAGGGTCACAGCAGGACTGTAAAAACTACTGTGATTAGCTTGCTTAGCATTGTGGGTAAACTGTATGCTAAGGTATTAATTGAAAGAGTTATGGAAGAAACTGATGGAAAATTTGGGATGTGCAAGCTGGATTTAGAAAAGGGATGGGGTGTACGGACCAAGTCTTTCCATGCGCATGATTGCGGAGAAGTTTTTGGCCAAAACCAGAAAGATTTTGTGCGTTCATGGACTTGGAAAAGGCTTATGACAGAGTGGACAGGAATGTGTTATGGCAAACACTGAACTCATTTAGTTTGAGCGCTGGTTTGATACAGGCATTAATGTCTCTTTATAGGGACTCTAGTGCTTATGTCAGTATCAACGGGTCTACTCGGACTGGTTTGGCATCCAAAAGGTGTCAGACAGGGCTGTGTAGCTTCCTGTGGCTATTTAACCTATTTATGGACAGTTGTTTGCAAACTTTGAAAGGCAAGTTGAGAATGGGTGAGTTAACCGTCAAATGCCTTTTGTACGCCGATGATCGTCATATTTGCATCGTCGGCGCCGAGTTGCAAATGATGGTTACTTTAATGAACTGATCTTAAAAGAAAGGGTATGAAAGTGAACGCGTAAGACGAAAGTGATGGTTTTGAAAGAGAAGAAAGTAAAACGTTATGTGAAATAAAAATAGAAGGGAGTTGATTGAGCAAGTGGATGAGTTTGTATTTTTGGGATGTTTATTTAGCATGGATGGTAGATATGATAAGGATATAGAACAACGAGTGAACGCAGGAAATAGAGTGAATGGAGATCTACACGCTATTGTGAAGAGTCAGAATGTCAAAAAGGCACGTTTGACAATTCATAATTCTGTGTTAGTCCCTACTTTAATGTATGGTTGTGAAAGTTGGGTCTGGCAGAAGAAGCATGAGAGTAGAATAAATGCTGTAGAAATGCGGTCATTATGAGTATGCTAGCTGAATCTGAATGACAGGGGAGAAATAGTGTGATAAGAGAAAAGTGTGGTTGCAAGATGACGATTTGACCAGGATTAAGAAAGGAATGCTTGGTTTTGGTCATAGAAAGAATGAACGAGGAAAGAGTGACGAACCAAATTTATGTTGCAGAAGTGAACGGAAGAGTCGGGAAGGACGCCCTAGACGAAGGTTTATCGACCAAATTAGCGATATATTGAAAATGGGCCAGATTAGAGTACCTTAACCGACGAGCGTATGCGTAGATATATGGATGTAAAGGAGGCGAGGAAGTGTGTCAGGATCGTGCCAAATGGAAGTCCAGTCTCTGCCTACCTCTGGGTAACAGGCGTGAGTGTTTATATGTATATGTCTATTAATAAAAAATGGTTGCCTAAAGTCGGTATACGGGCGAAAGTTTTACGTGACAACGACTTTGAGTGGTAAAATAATTTTATTATGTCTGTCCTCTCGCTCTTAGGCGGGCTAACCATGCCGAGTGGAAGGACGCGTGCCTCTCACTCGCTCTCTGTGAGCGTAAACGAGCGGAGCGTAACGCAGTTTCTTGAAGTGTCACCGGCAAACCAATTTATAAGACGTTGTCACGTCAAATTATCATTTAATGAATATTTACAATTAACTTAAATAATATTAACAGATCATACTAATTTATTCCTATTTCTATTTCCTACCAATCACTAAAAACTACAGCAACGAGTGATAACATTTTTCGTTAAATATGTATTAACTTCCTTTTAAATATTTTAATGCTTTTATTGCTTCTGATCCGTTCTGGAATTTTGTTATATATTTTTATTGACATGGCATAAGGGCCGGTGTTTACAATTTGTAATTTTGATGTAACTGTGGATAATTTTATTTTTGGTCTTAAATTTTTGGGGTGAAAAATATTGAGGGAACCAGTCGATATTATTTTTAACTAGTGAGCATAATTCAGATATACATATATATTAATGTCAGGATATTATAATTGACAAAGTGATTTCTACAACTTGGCCTGGACTCAATATTTGCAAGTATGCGAATACATTTTTTCTGAATTAGAAATACTTTGTTAGTGTCTGTGCTGTTACCCCAAAGTACCACACCGTAGCGTAGCCAGGCGTCTGCGTGTAGGCACAGGTTGCTGTTTTAAGTCAGTGGTTTTTATAAGTTCTTTAAGAGCGTATGTAAAACTAGATAATTATTTGACAACTTTATTAATGTGTTCCTTCCAATTTAAATGTGCATCTATATTTATACCCAGGAGACAGTGAGAGTTAACAGGTTCTGAGAGAATATTTAGGTATTGGTAGTTGATATGTAAGGGGCGTTTTTGGTATGGTCTAAATTGCAAGAGTTTAGTCTTTTGAAATTAATCTCGAGGTTGTGATCTTGGAGCCAGCAATTTATTACATTTAAATTAGAGGTTAGAGATGTAAATCTGTGCTGTTGGGACAGGGGAGAATTAATGAAATATCATCAGCAAAAAGAACACAGGGGATATTACATATATTAGTAAGATCATTCACATTACAGTAAGTAAACAGCCCAGCACGCTACCCTGGGGTATGGAGTGTTTTAAGAAAAATTTTTCAGACCTTACAGTCTCAACTATTCTGGTTTGTGGGTTACTGTAGCCTATGCGTACATATCGGACGCGTTGATTAAGGTAAGATATAAACCATTCGTGGGCTAGACCTCTCACACCTACATTATAAAGTTTATTTAATAGGATCGAGTGAGAAACCCTATCGTATGTATGCCTTGCTCATATCTAAAAATATACCAATAGCGTGATGTTTCTTGTCAATTATCTTCAATACTTCCCTTATGTATTGATAGACTGCGAGTCCTCTAGAGCGACCCTTTCGAAGGCCATATTGTTCGTCATTTAATATATTATATTTATCACAGAAGTTATAGAGTCTGTTATACATGACTGTCTCAAATATTTTGGAAAATGTTGAGAGAAGTGCTATTGGACTATAATTATTGCAATTTTCGAGGTCGTCTTTTTTGTGTAGCGGTTTGACTATTGCTATTTTTATTAAGTCTGGGTCAATTCCTTGCAACAGTGATTGGTTAATAAGAAGGGTGTGGTGTGGCAAGTTCATCGGCACATGTCTTTATAGTTGGTGGTATTTCATGAAATCGATGGCTTTTTATTTTTACTTTTTATAATATTAAATACTTCTATTGGGTTAGTTGGACCGATAAATATAGAGTTATCGATAGTAGTGGCAGCAGACCGAGCCAGAGCGAGAATTGTTGCGGAACCCCATTGAGCTGAAGAAAGTGTTCAAATGGCGCAATTTTATGGATCTTCAGAAGCACATTATTTATTTAAATTAGAAATTATTTTTAAGTTCCTTTTTTGTTTTATTTGTACGCTCCTTCACTATTTGCCACATTGTTATGATTACATTATCTGAATTTTTTACTCTATTTTTATATTCGATTTTTTTTTGCAGTGGTTACTGCTTTCTTCAACATTTTTTCGTATTGTTTGTAATGACTTTTTAAGATGTTATTGTTAGTTTGTGATACAAAGATTTTTAGTAAGCGTTTATTTTTACAAGATATTTTTAAACCGTTGGTAAGCGGTTCCGGTCTTGACGCCTTTCGCATGTACTTATAATAGACTGTATGATTCCTACGCTTAGAAATGAACACTGAACACTTGAATAAAACACCAATTTAAAACTGATTAGATATATTTCCCTAGAAAATGCAATTACTTTTTACCCGACTGCCAAGGAAGGGTTATTCACGAATATTTCCATTTCCCGAACTGTTTTGTTACTTGATTACCCAAGTGTGTTTACGAACTATTTTGTCGACTTTTTTTCGAACTATTTCACCGAACTCCTACTTTGCGTCTATTTTGATAACGGTTTAACCATTTCGTTGACGTCAGACGTAAAATATCCAGACTAGTGACGGGCAAAGCCGCGCGTCAAAGTTGCGAGACGTCTGGTACTGCGATCTTCAATCAGCCTGCAGAGCGTGACGATTATGGCAAACACTTCCTACAAGGAAATACATAAGAAACTTAAAACATTTGTGCAAACACACCACGCTTCCAATAAACCCAATTACCAATCACAGCTTCGTCAACATTTTGTATAGAACGGGTGCTCATACTCGTATAGTTGCAAGGATGGACGTTTTATATACGTGGTAGAGCCACGCTGCAGCTGTATTATACTTGAATGGGTCGGCTCCGGGAACGCCACCGGAGAACCACTCTCACAGAATACAGTGTAGAGAACCGGAGACCCTTTTTACTTGAAACGAGGCATTCTATATTAGTCCTCAGGGGCGACAACGCATCTGCATTTGATTCTTAATGGAGGATAAATATAGATGACTATCGGTCACAGCATCCACTTACCATCAGAAGAACTGTGTGCTTGTTTGTCACTTATATTTTATAAAAAAAAATACGAGCTTCACCTGCCGTCATTCAATTTGTTACATCACAAACTCGAATCTGTAGTCAGCATTAACCTTCATAAAAAAATTCTAGCTTTTACGTGTAGGGTAAAATTAAATTTAAAAGCAAAAAGAACACTCGTTGACAGGTGTATTTTAAAATTTGCTTAAATTTCTCATTTTGCTTCGTATCGGGGTTTGAGGTAAAATATGCCAACGCGGGCTACTGCATTACATCGTCGTTCGCATATTAACGAACTGGAAAAAAATATTAAAACATATCCTCCAGTTTCTGTGAAGTGCTTTTGGCTTTCACAGTTTAATGGGAAAGATTTGCAGCCGTTACTTAGCGGAAATATATTATATTAACGATGTTAAAAATCAATTGCTTAGATCCGCGTAATAAAATACTGTAAAATGATGTGTTTTCTTTTTTGCAAAATGGATGGAGCCATAAATCCATTATGTCCCACAATCTAGCCACCGTTGACAAAATTGCGCGTTTAGTACATTTTTCATCTGGTTTGACAACAACTTAAAATTAAAGCAATCATTCGACCTATCTCAATACAAGCCAAGAATTTTTTTAGACTAGATCAAATTCCACCTCCTGTGGAGCCTTGAGAATCAGGTATATGCGCGAAAACGTCGTTAGAATTACTTGTCCATTTTACAAGATCGAATTGCCCTAGTTTGAAGAGCTGAATAAGTTTTGTTTGAAGAGCTGAATAAGTTTGAAGAGTACCTCCTGTCCTCTCTCAATTGCATGCACTATCCCCACCACTAATCCCAGCACCACTACACTAGGGAAAACCCACCATCGTTGATAATACGACACGTGTTTCGTCTCTACACGAGGCATCCTCAGGTGAAGTAGACTCTGCGGTGGCTGACCACTAGAATCTAAACTTTTTTCTTATATAAGAAGAAAACAGCTGGAAACGACGCATTTCATCTTAGTCTTTAGTGGTGGCAACGCATCTGCATTGTGATCATTAATCAAGGATAAACGTGCCACATCACTATGGGCCACAGCATCCACTTACATACTATCAGGTGGACTTTGTGCTCGTTTTTCACCCCTTAACCTATAAAAAAACGTATCAACGTTTCTTAAATGTATGAATGGATGATGAATAAGTACTTTAATTATAAATAATATTTTGAAAGGCACTTTTCAGTAAACATTTCATATTAGGTACATCAAGTAAAACTTCATGTTTCCTATTACGTACATTAAAGAAAAACTTCATTCATTTCATCATTATATTAAAGAGTTCTTTGAAAACATTCATGAAAAGCTAACTAAACTTGGATAGCAGCTAAGGGCTTTATTAAATTCACAGGCATCATTACCTTCACACGTGCTGTGACCTACTGGAGCGCTCTGGGATTTTTATTTGGTTAAAAAGGACGTTTTATGTAATAAGAGATTTAGAAGTTAATCTCCAGAAAGGCAAATTTATATTGAAATTTAAAATAGCAATTTTTGTGCGAGCAAATTTCATCATAATTCTAGTAATAATAAAGATTTAGGTTTAATTAAATAAAATAGAAGAACGCTTTCTTATATTTACGCAAACACTACACATTGAATAAAACTACTTTTTCGGATTTTATCGCGTTTAATTAACTTTTTTTTTCAATAGAAAGGAAGGCTGGGTACTACCACCTGCTTGGGATCCTGTAATTAATAAAATTAAAACTATACCCAAGCATACCAAGCACCCAAGTAATGCAAGACTTCAAGACACAGTTAGTTCATTCTGCGTAGATCGGACCAAAATTAATAATTAATAAAGCTGAAGGTACTCCGGATTAACTCTGACATCTGGACGTCAATCACCTCAGTCCCCCGTGACCATGGGTGCTGTAAAACATCCGAAACGTCGGGAATTAATAAAAATAAGTTAATACTATAAAATAAGATAATAAACACGATATAATCCGTAAAAGTAGTTTTATTCAATAATAGAATAATTTTTATACAGTGTTTTATACGAGTAATACTTATTGGATCGTAACTTGAAATGTACTAATTGGGAGCATACGTGTTCACATACTGTGATTTCCGGAGCGTCGATTCTTCACATGCTATGTTCTTTGACGGGTTTTATTGATCTTTTAGTTTGTCCTATGTACGAGAGACCCTTTTCAACAAGCTTGTATACTCCTGCATCTTGCAGAGGGACATTATATTTGACTGATGGTAAAACGGACTAATCTCTTTCGGCGGCTTGAAGTATGTTTTATGAAAGCAGGCTTCAAGATGTAGCCAATCTTAATGACGCCTCTGACATATGGCAGTACAGCTGGCACACGCTCACTGTGGCCAACTTCTACTCGTTCACTGTGACGTAGGCGCGAGACCCGAAGCTTGTCGTCATGCAAAACTCTTGACAACAAGCTTGCCTCAAATCGCTCGTGTTTCTGTAACAAGGATTTACTCACGGTAGCTAACTGTGAAGGATGGTGAGAATCACTGTTTAAATTTCTATGTGGGTCTTTTTTCTATACACAGGTGGCTCAAGGTGTTATCAGATTACGAATTACTAACACATATAAAACTAAAGAATTGTTTGCCTCAACTACATTGTGTACTTAATTTTGAATTTATGGATTTAAGATGGTCTAAAAATGCAGTTACTTTATCTATGGTAGAATTGTGAAAAATGGGAGACGTCAAATAACTCAGTCCCTCCCGTGACTATGGGTGCTGTAAAATGCTCGAAACGTAGGGAATACAAAATAAGTTAATATACGCGATAAAATCCGTCAAAACTATTTTTATTTAAAAGAACTTCCATATCACTGCATCTGAATTAAATACAATATTATGTTTTGATGACAACGTCTTATAAATTGGTTTGCCGGGTGACACTTAAGAAACTGCGTTACGCTCCGCTCACGTTATGCGCTCACAATGAGAGCGAGTGAGGCACGCGTCCTTCCACTCAGGCATGGTTAGCCGCCTAAGAGCGAGAGAGACAGACATAATAAAATTATTTACCACTCAAAGTCGTTGTCACGTAAAACTTTCGCCCGTATACCGACTTTACAGGCAACCACTTTTTTTTTAACTTATTAAACGGTGTTTGACTGCAATCCCACCTGATGGTGACATTGGTCGCACTGTCTTATGTAAGGTGAATAATCAAATAAAGATATTTAATTTTTGTTTTTATAAAACTACGGTGACAAACGAACCTACGATTCACATGATGGTTAGTGGCTACTACAGTCAGCACCTAACTTCTAACAAAGAAGGCTACTAATGCGTTGTCAACCGTGATAATGACTGCCTCACAGCCTGTAATTACACTGGCTCTCTATGCCCTTTAAACGGGAACACAGCAGTGCAAGCACTGCTATTTGGATGCGTAAGTATTTAAGAGTGTGGTACTTACTTAGACGGACTTCTAGACAGAAAAGAAGTCCTACCACATAGTGTATTGAATTTCCTATTATATATGTAAATGTTAGTTCAAAAGTCTTATTATTTTATTTCTAACTTTAGTTGGTGCTATGACATAGTGTATAAAGTTTAAGCCCTGACTTCAGAAGTTGTTACATGGACATTATTTATTTCTGTTTACTTTTGAAGTCTGTTTTATTTTTATTAAAAGTGTAATTTTTCCCTTTGTATGAAGTGGTCCCAGTGGACTAAAGAATTTTCATACAAGTTCGAATGACTTTATATTAAACTAACAATGAAAACTCCACTCCTAGTTTTCTACCAGTAGGGTGAAATTTTCTTAAATATATATTTCAAGGAACAAGAGGCTCGGACAACTTCTAGAAAACACTAGCTTAAGTTAAATGAAACCGGTATTCGTTGTTGTGTTTTAATCTCGGCTGAAAAGCCGTCGCCTTACCTCTGATTCACAGAAAAACTTATTTTAATTGCAGAGCTTACTGTTGCCAAGCAGGCGCTATAAAACTTGACATGAACAACAATTTGTAACTAAACTTCTAATAATATTATTGAGTTGCCTTTGAATATATTCAAAGCATATGTACAAATTAAGAAAAAAGGTTATTATAAATAAGATGATTATAACAAAAATGCTTAGAAATAATAGGCTTTCTTTGATTTTTCTTAATTCGTGTTTATATATTTTTACAGGTTGAATTAAAACTGTTGGGCCTATATCGTCGGCAAATCAAAGGTGAGTGATGTACTCGCCAGTCCACTAACTTGAAAACGACCCCTCTGCGATTGGTACTCTAGTTCTGTAATCGGACAACCATCGTAGCCTTACTTTACAAACACTTCAGCACTTTGCACACACTCTTACATATATAAAATTTGAAGAGGCAGCACGATTAAGACGTGCTGTACTTTCCTGGCTCCTTTCCTGCATATGAGACCGTGTGGGTAGCTACCATCCACTTACTATATTGGTGATAGCATTCCTTTTCTGTCTACGAGTCCACTGGGTAGGTTACTGAATAATTTGCGCCGCTGTGTTCTGGTCTGAAGGGTATAAAAGCCGGACAAATTACCGCTGCGAGGCATTCTATATTATTATCCTAGTCCTCAGAGGTGATAACGCATCTGTGTCCATGGACTGCAATAGCCACATCAGCAGACTGAGTTACATAATTGAAACGCGCTGCAGGTGATTTTTTTTCATTGCACACAGACTGAATTCGTTATTGCATTTGCATTGCAATATTTATACGCGAACTCACTGTGTGACATGAAATTTACATTTTTATAATATAACAAATGAACATCTAGATTGGTATCCGAAAACATAAAACAAAAAACACCAACACAACAACATAAAACACGCTGTAGATATACTAAGGCTCGACCGGGGTACACGCTTTCACAGAATGTTTTTCGTGTAGTATTTATTCTTTATTGTCACACCTTACAACTATGGTAACAATGGGCGGACTTAGTCCCTGTCAGCATTCTCTGCCATTCAAACCGTAGCGTGGTGAGCTATTCTGGCAGGTGTATACTTACTTAATGATTTCAAAAATTTTTTTTTATGGGATAAGTGTGAAAAGCGAGCACACAGTCAACCTGATGGTAAGTGGTTGCTGTGGCCCATAGACATCTACATCTATCCTCGTTTGCGAATCAAAATGTAGATGCGTTGTCAGTTGTGAGGACTAAGATGGAATGCCTCTTTTCCAGTAAAAAGGGTCTCCGACTCTCTACACTCATCATACGAAACACAGCAGCATTAAGCTGTTATTTTACGCTGGTATTCTGAGAGCGTGTCCTACAATTAATATAGCTGCAGCGTGGCTCTACCACGTGATAATATATATTGATATATATATATATATATATATATATATATATCAATACAAATACACATTTAAACAAATTTACATATACATATACACAATATACATAAATATATATACGTAAACCTATTATATATAAACATATATACATATATACACATACATATAACATGAAATCATTCTTATCATGAAACAATGTTTTGTTACAAAAGTTGTTCAAGAGTTAATCTCTTGAACGAGCATTTACTTGGAGCTTTTCGTATGTCTTCGGATCATCCAGAGTAGAGTAGCCTGAACAGTGAAGGATTTCCTGGAGAATCCAGTGAAATGCATTAGACCACTAATTTTATGATTAGACGAGGACCGTAGAACTCTGTAATGAGTTGAAAAAAGAAATTGAAATCCTTCCTTAAGAAATAAAGGAGAAGCTAAGTTGTTTAGTATGGAAAAAAGAATAAGCAGAATTCTAGAATTGCGTCTCTGTTTGATTGTGGGACATTTAAGGCGATTACGATAAACAGAAATATGATCATACTTTGGAAGCCCGTATACGTATCTAATGCAACAATTAAGGAGGTGCTCTAGCTTGTTGAGAAGATATTGGTCCAAATCTAGGTAACAACTTTTTTACTGGAAACGAGACATTCAAAAATCTACTTCTGAATATAGGCCTCCCGATATTTGCCGTAGTTGCCACGCTTGGTAGGTCGGTTGGCAATTTTTCCATTTTAGTTTTTTACATGTTATAAGAAAGACGTTGCTATCCGTCTCCTGGTTTGTTTTCCTCTGTCTCCTCTTACAAAACCCACGGGACAGTATGAAGTGTGTATATACATATATAGTATATATTCTTACACCGCCATAACACCGTTAAACGTCTATTTATTATATAGAAGAAATTAAGAAGGGCACTTTGGGCAGTTCAAATTTATTTTGAGCCAACGTAACAGCGCTAGTAACAAATTAATAAAGATTTTTACCTGTACCAGTTCCACTGACGTCACATTTTATTTCGTTTGGACATATGCGTCCAAACGAAATAGAAATTCGACGTCCGTTTGCTCTTCTTTGTCAAATTTTAACGAGAAAAATAGCAATAACTGTAGTTAGTGTCTTTCTTGTAAAACTTAACATTTTAAATGAACGAACCAATTAAGATCTCTTGTTGGAACAATACATTATAACAAATTAATTGTTAAACATTGATGCATTTATGAGTGGCTACTGATTTTTTATAGAAAAGGGTGACAAACGAGTACATAGTCCACCTGATGGTGAGTAAATTCACAACATGACAAACGACATCTACATATCTTCCATTAAGAATCAAAACTCATATATGTTGTCACCCACGAAGACTACAGTAGAATGCCCCGTGTCCAGTAAAAGGGTCTCTGAATCTCTACACTCACCATACAAAACAACAGGAATGCTATTAGTTTACGCAGGATTACGTTTTGGTTCGAATCGTACACCTTAGTTAGGAAGTCTAATATAATAACCTTATATTCCTAATATAAGGTTATTATATTAGATTTTGCAATATTATTGTTATACTAATTTTAAATAATTACTAGCGATCCGCCCTGGCTTGGCACGGTGATTTTGAATCTCGACAACAGCGCTACCTACCGGATCTAAATGTAAATCTAAACCATCTAGGGACCTATTTAATAACATAACATAAACATAAACACTCACGTCTGTCACCCAGAGGGTAGGCAAAGACTACGGACTTCCATTTGGCACGATCCTGGCACACCTCTCTTGCCTCCTTTACATCCATATATCACGCATACACGCTCGTCGGTTAAGGGTACCTAATCTGGCCCATTTTCAATATATCTCATTTGGTCGATAAACTTCGTATAGGGCGTCCTTTCCGACTCTGGCGTTCACTTTGCAGCATAAATTTGCTTTGTCACTCTTTCTTCGTTCATTTTCTATATGACCAAACCACCGAAGCATTTTTTAATCCTGGTCACAACGTCATCTTTAAAACCACTTTTCTCATCACACTATTTCCCTGTCATTCAGATTCAGCCCTAGCATACTCCTTAATGACCGCATTTCTAGAGCATTTATTCTACTCTCATGCTTCTTCACAGACCCAACTTTCACTACCATACATTAAAGTAGGACTAACACAGCATTATGAATTGCCAAACGTACCTTTTGACACATTCTGACTCTTCATTAGCGTGTGAGCCCCATTCACTCTATTTCCTGCGTTCACTGTCGTTCTATATCCTTATCATATCTACCATCCCTATAAATAAACATCCCAAATATACAAACTCATCCACTTCTCAATCAACTCTTCTTCTATTCTTATTTCACATAACATTTTACTTTCTTTCTTTCAAAACCATCACTTTCGTCTTACTTGCGTTCACTTTCATACCCCTTTATTTTAATGACCAGTTCATTAAAATAACCATCATTTAACTCGGCGCCAACGATGCAAATATGACTTGATCATCGGCGTACAAAAGGCATTTGACGGTTATTTCACACATTCTCAACCCATATTCTTCAACTTTCAAAGTTTGAAAACAACTGTCCATAATAGGTTAAACAGCCACGGGAAGCCACAGCCCTTCCTGACACCTTTTGGATGCCAATCCAGTCGAGTAGACCTGTTGATCCTGACACAAGCACTAGAGTCCCTAAGGAGACCTTAATGCCTGTATCAAACCAGCGCTCGAACCAAATGAGTTTATTTTATTTTTAAACTTTATTGAACCTCACATAAAGTAAAGGAAAACAAAGGCGGACTTAATGCTAAAACATTTCTGCCAGTCAACCTTAAGGCAGTGATATAACTACGAAGGCGGTTAAAATAAATATATATACACACAAACATATATATATATACATACATATACATATATATACACATATACACACATACATACGTACAATAATATATACATATATCAATATACACAGTATATAAATTTATATATTGTAAGAAAATATATATAATACAATACATAAAGATACGAAATATACTAATGGTGACGGAAACATTAGCAGTTGTAAGCACTTTTAAAAATGATCTGAATGTTTTTCTTAAATGTTTGTTTGCAGGTAGTTGTCCTAATTTTTCAGGCGGTCATTCCATAGGCGCGCAGCTTGGACAGCAAACGATGAAGATATGAAACTCGAACGGTGAATGGGTATAAAGAGAGCAAGAGTCTCCGATGAACGAAGCTGTCTGTCATGAGTGTCCAGAAACTGAAACTTATGTTTCATAATTTTGATAGTGGTTATCGAATAAAATAGAAAAACCTGTACATATCCTAATGTGTCTTCGCTGACGAATTGGAAGCCATTTAAGCTGAGTACGAAATGAGGATACATGATCAAACTTGCGAAGACGAAAAATAAAACGGATACAGTTATTGACGAGACGATCCAGCTTATCAAGGAAAACCTCATTGAGATCAGGAAAGCATACATTAGCATAGTCAATAGGCACAAGAGATTGCACCAGAGTTATCTTTACCTTGACCGGAAGAAAGTTTCTGAGGCGGTTCAAAGACCTGAGCTTATAAAAACAGAACCACTGATATTCTGAATTTGGGTGGACCAACCAAGGTTGTGTCAAAGAGATACCTAAATTTTGCTGTCAAAATACGGTATGATATAATTATCAAACGTGACAGGTGGAACGCAATGGACGTCAAGCTACACAGTTGTTGAGCACTACCAATTATTAGGCTTGGCATTTATTGGGGTTCACCAATACCAAACTTACAAGACCAACTGTGGAGATTTGTTAAATCCGTATTTAGTCTGGCAATAGCATCACACAAAGAGTTGACGTCTGCTTGAACATATATTTGCAGGTCATCAGCGTAAAGATGGTAAGAGCAGCTAAGTTGAGAAAGAAAAGTTAATAAAATGGAGAACAGAAGTGAGATAATATTCCACCTTGGCAGCGCCAGTAGAGAGTTGACACCAGTCAGATATGTCACGACCATTAATGTCAGTTTACTGACGGCCACAAAGGTAGGAAGAAAACCAATGTACATTAGTAGACGAAAATTTGAGATTTTGAAGCATGGCAAGGAGGATATCATGGTCAACCATGTTAAACGCATTTGTAAAATCAATCAATACAAGTACTGTGACCTTTCTATTCTCCATGCCCTCCCGAATGTCCTCTGTGACTTTGAGAAGTGCAGTGGTCGTGCTGTGTCCAGGACGAAAGCCAGATTGAAACTGAGATAGCAAGTTATTTCTACAAATAAAAGCAGACAATTGTTGGTGAACTATAGATTCAAGAAGTTTTGTTCAGTGTTTGCCAAAACACATTCCTGTCCACTCTGTCATAAGCCTTTTCCAAGTCCATGAACGCACAAAAAAACTTTCTGTTTTTTGACCAAAAACTTATCAGCAATCATGCGCATGGAAAATACTTGATCCGTACACCATTTCCTTTTAAATCCAGCTTGCACATCCCAAATTTTCCATCAGTTTCTTCCATAACTCTTTCAATTAACACCTTAGTACAGTTTACCCACAATGCTAAGCAATGATACCAGTAGTTTTTACAGTCCTGCTGTGACCCTTTTTATATATTGGGACTATAACGGCTTTACCAGTCTTCCGGTACCCTTCAGTTCCTAACATATAAACAAGATGTACAGCAGCCTGCTACTCCCTCTCCAGCCTTAGCATTTGGAGTGATACTCATCATATCCGGCTGCCTTACCTGCTTTCATGCTTTTCATTGCTTTCATTATTTCATCTACACTTATCTCCCTACCTCTCTCCACTTCTTTCCAAATTTCTACTTCACTTAATTCAGACGACTTTTCACTCATAAACACGCTTTCAAAGTATTCTTTCCATCTCTTTAAATTCGAAACTTCATCATTCAGCATACAGCCATTCTCGTCTCGTTAGCATTCATTCTAGGCTGTTTTGAATTTCCCCTAACAGTTCTTACGAGTTTCCAGAACATTTTAATATTTGCCTGGAAGTTATCAGATATCCCTCTATCATTCTTATTCGCTCTTTCTTGTTTTTTCCTTTCAACAACTTCTTTTACTCTCTTATTTATAAGTCTAAAGTCTGCCTTTTTTCTTTCAATCTCATCATTCATACCGCCAGAATTACCAGCTTTGGTTGCCAGTAAATCTAGCCATGCTCTCTTCTTTGCTTCAACTTTTATCCGTACCTCGTCATCTCACCATAAAGTTTTATTTTTCCTTTCACTCGTTCTCTTAGTTACACCACCTACTTCGGTAGCTGCATCCACCAAACCTTTCTTGACATTATGCCACACAGTCTCCAAGTCTAAATCATTCATACACAATTCATCCATGCCACTTATATTTTCTCTCAGTCTATATTTGAACTTCTCTTTCACACCCTCATCTTGTAACCTCTCTGTTCATATACGCTGTAACGCAGTGGTAGACACAGATGTCCGATGCCGCCAACGTCTGAATAGACCATTAATTCGGCATAAGACCAAGTAATGATTCGTCCCTACGTTGGAACCCCGGTAAACCCTTGTATCTACCACTGCGCTTCTCATTCTTTCATCCACAATTAAGAAATCTATCATGCTTATATCACCGCCTCTTTCCCATGTGTACATGTGAATCCTTTTATGGCGAAAAGTGTTCGTCACAAAAATATTTCTTTCCACACATACGGCGAGAGCTCTTCCATTCTCATTTACACTTTCATCGCCAAACGTTCTAATATCCTTTCGTAACCAGACCTCTTCACCCCAACTCTTCCATTAAAATCTCTATAATAATATTTTCATTTCTACATTTCATCAACACCATCCTTACCATGTCCCAAAACTGCTCTCGGATATAAGTGGGCTTAGAAATATCTGGGGCGTACACTAACAAACAACCTTTAAGCCACTTTCATTCGTATCCATAGCAGCCTTGGGCTTCACACATTCATACTCTTTCACATTGACCCATTCTTTCTGAAAGGATGACACCGACTCCTGGCATGCCCGCTCGGTCTCGTCTACAATGACCAGTAAGCAGTATACATGCCACACGGTGCCATCCTTTCTTCATTCGTCTCATTTACACATTACATCTATTCCTCTATCATTCATCATTTCGCATACTTCATCCATCTTATCATTCATTGCTCACATACATTCAGCGTAGCCAGACGGGCCTCCGCAATCCACTTTTCGCCCCTCCGGGAGACAGAACGTGACGTGTGGCAAACCTCATCGCCGGGTTTTCTCGCACCCCTGCCCCATTAAAGGGGTGCCGGGAACTCGGGGCCATTTATTTGATTTGTTCGCTCATAGTGCGAACTATGGAGTGGTAGATTTTACGCCGCTAACATACGGCGAGGAGCCGAGTCTATCCTTTCGGCTTTGCCGCTCGTTTAGCACCACCCGCGGGACACGTGTAGAGTGGGCCTAGGGTTAGGCGGTCGAAGCCTACGGACGCGAGCAACTCATCCCATTTAATAACACACACAAAAAAAAATCAAAATCGGTCGAGCCGTTTTTGAGTTTTAGTGAAACTTAAGGATAGCAATTGATTTTTATATATAGAGATTTATTTATTTAAATTCATATACACATTAATGTATAAAGACATAGTTAAGGCCTGAGGCATTATCTACCAGTCTACCAAGTATTGCAAATAAAGATTAATTATCTGTTGTAACGAAATATTCCCGACAACTGCGCGGTAAATATGAGACACCGACGGAATAAACCGAGCTGTGCTACAGCATCATGTTGAGTCGGAGGCATTTTCGCAACAACCTAGTGTGTTTGAGTATTTTTTCTTTGTTTTATTTGTTTTGTTTTTTGTACGTTGTGTTGTGTGTGATGAATAAAACACTCTTTTATTTATTTGTAATTTAGAATCTAAAAGAAATATAATTTTCTGATTGTTTAAATAAAACCCGTGATCATGGGTATTGTGCTCGAAACGTCGGGAAATAAAATAAGTTAATACACGCGACAAAATCCGTAAAAACCAGTATTATTTAAGTGTGTAGTGTTCGCGTAAACAATCATTTTCTGATTGTGATTTTTCAAGTAAAGTGTCAAAATTAAGTATTCTCGTAAAATCTTGAACTTAGCATGAAACAATAACAATGTGACATCATCGAAGCTATAAGGTGCACTTTTAAAGTCAATATAGAAAATTTTAAATTATATATTTTTTAATTGTCCAGTAATAAAACCGCTCTATCACAGGTAATGTTACTTAACAATAAGAGGCTGTGGTATTTCATTTTAGACCTCAGGTGTCCCACCTGTAACCTCCCTTAATATACTTGGACAGGGCCTGTAGTAGCTACTTACCATCAGGAGGAATGTTAGTCCATTTATTACTTTTAAAAAATAAACTCCACGGTTGATCAACGAAGACGGTAATAATGATGGATTAAAGGTCGAAGCTGATCCATGTTAAAGCAGATATATGTAAGTAATCAGCAGGGCTTTAACCGTGAAGGCAACATGTCCTTATTTATCTATACATATACGTGGTAAGTGGTATTATTATTAATACTATTTTATAAAATTGAAGTAGAATGCGAACTAACAGTCCACTTTCTGGTAAGTGACTACTGCAGCCCATGGAAGAAGATTACAGTGCGTTATAACCACTAAGGACTAAGTGGGAATACTTCACAGATTGTAAATATACTTGCTCTCTATATTCTTCAGATCAGATCACAGCAGTGAACGCACTGCTACTTGGCGGCGGAGATGTGTGTGGTTGGTACCTACCCCGAAGGACTCCTAGGCACAAAAGGAATCCAAAAACATACTAAATATATATTATACAGTCATATTAATCCCACCTAGTAATATAACTATATAGAAACAATATTAACTGACAGAAATAAACACTGTCAAAATGAAAGTAAATATTCACGGCTCAGAGTAATTGAAATATCAAAGATTAGAAGCTATTCGTGCAGCTGCTTGAGACGGGTGAATCGAAGCATTCTCAATGGAACGCTAATCGATATTGAGTTGAATGTGAACGTGTCTCACTGTAGGGCGTCTTCAGGAATCTTTATTTATTATTCATCGTGCAATATCCAAATTTATTATATAAACAAATATATTTTACGTCTCATCATCATCATCATTACAGCCCTTCACAAGTCCACTACTGAACATAGGCCTCCCCCAAAGAATGCCACAAAGCACGGTCCTGAGCGACCTGTATCCACCGACTTCCTGCATGTCTTACCAGGTCGTCACTCCATCTAGTGGGGGGACGCCCTACACTTCGCCCGCCGGTGCGAAGCCAGTGTGGTGTGGCTTTCAATATTCATAAAAATATTAAATTATTGATAAATAAAAATATAGATATAATGGTCATATTGCATGCCGTAAGCGCTAGCGCGCAGGTATGCTCTGCTAGGGCCTAAAAATTAAGATTCCAACGTTTTGTCGCATTAAATCGTATCTAGCAATCACATTGTACATATAAGTGATATAAAAAGCAAATTGACAGAAAGATAAATGATTGTTCAACTTATTAATATTTTTATTAAATCGACTAATTGCTATTTTTACATAAAAAACGGGTTTTAGTGGCTTTTGGTGTGGATTTATCAAGTCCGCATCGTAAACACGATAACTTTTGAAAATATTAATTGTTCAACTCAATCTATTTTTAAAACTCTTCATATATCATGTGGGAAGCCATTGAATGTAAATGGCAGTTTAATTTTGTTTAGTTTAGTTATAATTAATTTTTTTCGGCTGCGAAATGTCGATATATTGGGTGTTTTAGCAGCCTTGTGTGAATTTATTTTTTACTAAATAGAGACTGCGTCACTCCCTCAGTTAGTTCGGCGTCAATCGCCGTCGTGAGTGGACACTGTATCGGTTGCTTGCAGCGGCTCAATAACATCGCTGTACAAATACACAATATTCGAAAAACCAAATTTCTTACATACTTGATTATAATAATAATCAGAGATTTTTATTACAATATTTTAAAAGCACTGAATAAATAATAGTAGTACGTACTAAAAGTAAGTAGGATGTAATATTTATACTTAAATACGTCTTGGACTTTATGGAGTGACCTGAATGATGATATGTGATCATACATTATGAGTCGTGCACTTTTGGATTTTCCAAACTTTTTTAAATTGAAGCTTGACATAAAATTAT
The DNA here is from genome assembly GCA_029286625.1 of Parnassius orleans. Classification (NCBI taxonomy): domain Eukaryota; kingdom Metazoa; phylum Arthropoda; class Insecta; order Lepidoptera; family Papilionidae; genus Parnassius; species Parnassius orleans. The sequence continues at coordinate 9,224 of JAGSMP010000811.1, read as the reverse complement.
CGGAAAATTGGAAGTATAATAAGGTGAAAACTTGTGTGTATTTAAACTACTTTAAAAAATTCCGTATAATCATGTTATACGTAATTTTTTTAATGCGCTTAGGGCATGCCCAATTGTATTTACCAATATATTTAATATTTGGGCTCATATATTTTACACCCGGAACAATAAGTAGTAGGGCATACAAGTACTTATTCCGTGCGGGTTTCAAATCCGCGGCTCTTGGCGCCGTAACTTAATGATAAGGCACTCCACCACGGAGCCATCAAACTTCTTACATAGAAGGCTAAAGATTCTGGGTTTCTATAGGCTGTTTCTAGAGACTGGAACCTAGCAGTGCAAGCACTGCTATTTGCTGGCAGAAATAGGCAAGAGAGTGGTACTCCCACAGACGGTCTCTTAGGCAGAAAGAACACTTTATAAGAAATGTCACATTTCAGATTGGCGATGGAGAACAATATCACCAATGCATGGATCTGTGTCTACTAATCCGCCTGCAGAGTGTAGAAGTTATGGATATTTTAAGGCTACACCTGAGAGCCTCTTAACATGGGACCCCATGATTCTTCCGATGAAATAGATTAATGATATGCCTACGGATAGGAGCCCTCTGAACATAAATTAGTGGTTTATGTTACCTGCCAGTCATAGCGGCGCCTGGCAGGTAATAATGCTCATGGGAGATTTTTATTTGAGCCAGCTATTATGAGATTCATCTCATATATCTTTCAAAGTCATCTCATAGAATTTAATAAGACATTCGACAAAAGATTTTTTTCTCATTTGTCATGAATGATAATAATGAAGATAGGAAGACTCATGTTCAGTCACTAAGACTGTTTATAGACAAATGAAAAAAATCTTTAGTCGAATATTTTATTAAATTCGATCCTTTAGTAGAAACTTTATTTCGACTGTGAGCTTATTTTCTCGCGACCTCACTGTATTTGTAGACGCAAAAGATAATTGAATTTATAATTCAGTGTTGCCTTTGTCAGCAATTACAATTTAAATAAATTTATCTGGCTGGAGGATATTATTTTATTTCTTAAATAACAAATTTAACAAAGAATGGGCACATAATTTCAACTTTTAAAACCCTCGTCTTACAAAACATGTTTTATCAAAATTTTATTTTAAATTCTAGCTTAAGAAGAGTAATTTAAATTTAGAGAAACCTTCATTTCTAATAATTTTTTCCAATTGCAATTTATTTGTATTGCTAAAGTTATCAGAATATTTGTACGATATGGCTATGTTAAGGTGGCCCTTAATAAATAAAGGACAGGTTGCAGCGAGTTTGTGGTGAAAATAAATGAAAGATTGATCACTGATAAAATTTTTTGCTCCGCCCGTAATAACGAGTCAAGTGAAAGAGAATAGTACAATAAAATAGGATTGAGCGATACAAATCGTATATAGATACAATATCTATATACTCGTATCGGTACAATATACGATATTTATATATCGGGTGACAGACTAACTATGTACCTTTTAAATACCGCTGCAGTATAGCGTCACTTCACAGAACATCTAACATCAAACTCGAGGAAATAATAATAATGTTAACTATCGAATTTCTAACAAACCCAGCCCTGCGAAAAAATGCGAATTATTATATTCGAGTAAAACAGTTAAACCTTATTCGACTCTTTGGTACATATGAACCAATACGTAATATCGTACTTAAATTATACATATTACAATATAATATCTATAAATCTAACCTAACCTAACCCATCAAAAACCGCGTATCACCGTGTAGCACTGAATACTGACTTCCTAACAAAGTTACAGAATCACGTAGATATCAACCAATACATTGAAATGTACCTACATATACATAGATTCAATATCAGATATTTAAATCCAATTCATAGATACTATTTTATATAGAGTAAAAGTGGTATTGCCCATGCCTATAATGAAATATATTCCTTCCTTAAACATTTATGTTGCCAAATAGTGAAACAATATTATCATAAGAGGATAATACATAATTGCAGGCAGGTGTCTTGGCAAGTGCATACCAGCGTCAGTACATTATACTTCAATGATACTAGACATCTTTGTACATTTGTCTTGTAAACCGCCTTTCTGGACATTTATGTATTTTGATATCGATTAATTACCTTAGGTCAAGTAATTTTAATATTATATTCGCAGTGTTGTCAAATCCCCCTAAATAGAGTGACGTGGCATGTTGAAACATGTGGTACAACACTTCGTGTGGTAGTGCTAAGCTTGATAGAATATTCAATATTGAAGGAAAATACTGTACGATCCTAAAGGGACACATAGGCACCTACCATAGTGATATTAACAAAAGAAGTTAAAAAAAATATATATATATATATATTGTCATGTAAATTTCCCCAATTAATTATTTAATTATTTTTTTTTTAATTATCAGAAACGAATAGCATGAACAGAACCATATTACGACACCTCCGAAAGTAAAGTCTCCTCACGGATCGAATAGGATTTTTACATATTGTAATTGCAGTGTGAGGTTTGGGTGACAAACGAGCACACAGTCCACCTGATGGTAAGTGGTTACTATGGCTCCATCTATCCTAGATTACAAATCAAAATGCATATGCGTCGTCACCGTGAGGACTAATATGGAATGCCTCGTTCCAGTTAAAAGAGTCTCCGTCTACACTCACCGTAAAAACACAGCTTTGAGCTGCTATTTACGCTGGTATTCTGTGAGAGGTTGGTCCTTCCCGGGCGAGCCGACCCATTCGTGCTACAATTATACTAATAATATAGCTGCGTATGCTCTAAAACGTAAGAATTATACTTAGAAAATCGTAAAATTTATACTTTGATTGCTGATTATTCCATTAATGCTATTGTGACGGGATGGCATCTCATCATCATCATTACAGCCCTTCACAAGTCCACTGCTGAACATAGGCCTCCCCCAAGGAATGCCACAAAGCACGGTCCTAAGCCACCTGCACCCATCGACTTCCTGCATGAGTTACCAGGTCGTCACTCCATCTAGTGGGGGACGCCATACACTTCGTCCGCCGGTACGAGGTCGCCACTCAGAACCTTTTCCCCATCGGTTGTCGGTTCTTCGAGCGATATGGTCGGCCCATTGCCACTTCAGCTTACTAATCATTTGGGCTATGTCGGTAAATCTGGATCTACTGCGGATATCCTCATTACTAAGTTTATCACGACCCTGAGAAAAGCCCTCTCCATAGCTCGCTGAGCGAACTTGAGCTTCCTCATGGCCAGCAGTAAGGACCGTGTTTCAGTTCCATAGGTCATCACTGGCACGCACTGGTTGTACAGTCTAGTTTTTAAGTTTTGAGGTATACCTGACGAGAAGATATGCCGTAATTTTCCGAACGCTGCCCAGCCGAGTTGAATCCGTCGATTGACCTCTCGGTCGAAGTTGGACTTACTAGTCGGACTATTTGTCCCAGGTAAACATACTCGTCAACAACTTCGAGCTTAGTGTCCCAACAACTACCGGCATAGATGTGACATGGACGTTACACATGACTTTTGTTTTGTCTATGTTCATCTTAAGACCTATCCGTTGGAAACACCATTGAGGTCATTGAACATAGTGCTTAGGTCCTCCAGCGATTCTGCCATAAGGACTATATCCTCGGCAAATCGGGTGAGTGATGTACTCGCCATTGATGTTAATACCGTATCATTTCAGTCCAGTAGCTTGAAAATGTCTTCCAATGCAGCGGTGAAGAGTTTCGGGATATAGCGTCACCCAGTCTTACACCTCTCTGCAGTTGGATAGGTTTCATGCTCTGGCTCTGTACTCAGATAGCCATCGTAGTCCTACTGTACACACGATATACCGACAGTCAACTAGGTACCGCTGGAAGGACTGCAGCACCGCCCAAATTTCGACGGAATCAATGGCTTTCTCGTAGTCCACATACGCAAAACGTAGTAGTGATTGTACTCCTCGGTTTCTTGGTGCCGAAGGGTATGTGTGATGTATGGTGCTAAAGCCTTTTCGGAAACCGGCTTGTTCGGGAGGCTGGAAGTGGTCGAGTCTGCGTGCGAGACGATTCGTAATGACTCTCGAAAACAGCACGCAGCTCAGAAAGGAAAATCGGTATGTTGTTCTTCAAGAGAGCGTTGTCACCATTCTTAAGAACAAGACCACCGTACTTCTGCTCCACGTCTCGGGTAGTGCCAACATGGAGGACGGAATTAAAGCTTCTAAAGGACTTCAAGTACCGGTTTTCCACCCGCTTTCAGAAGCTCCCCTGAAATTCCATTCCATCAAAATCAAAAGCAATAATTATATGCAGTCAAAAATTGGTTACTTTTATAGATTTTTCTTCCCTACCTAGTATTGTTTTTGATGGGACACCTGTGCCTTATAGTGATACCGTTAAAAATCTAGATGTTTGCGTCAGTCGGATCTCTCTGTAGATTAAGCAACCATACCTACCAAAATTGCGCTTGCACAATCACTTCTAACGATTCTCGATTATGCTGACGTGTTATCTCAATTTAAATGAGAGTTGCTTAATAAACTTGAGCGCATTCAGAACCTTTATACGGTTCATATTTGGACTTCGAAAATGACCATGTCTCCGAATATCGCGAAAACTCAAGTGGCTTCCGATCCGTCTTCGCAGGAATACTCATTCTTTCTCTTTTTATACTGTATTCTATTCAATCCCACTTCCCTACTTACCTTAAAAGCGGTTTGAGTTTCTTGGTGACACTCACTGCCGCTCTCCCTTCTGTAAAAACCTCACCCTAAAATTCCATCTCTTAACTTCTATTCAAAATCCTTTTCTATTGAAGCTCTGGAACTCCTACACACATTGCGCAGTCTAAAGAAAGTTTAAAAACTTGTCAAAGCGCACTTTTTCTTCCTTAAATAGTGTTCCTCTAAAATTACTACCTACTATTTCCTTGGCTTTGACTTCACTTACTTGTTTAATCCTTTCTGTCGTATATGTATATCTATATTTTTGTATTTAAAATGTATTTATTTATTATAGTATGCATGTATTTATCGATTATATAATTATATGTATGTCGTGTATATTTTCCAACAACTTACGTACATTACCCTTTCTCACAGGTCACTTTATCCTCTGCAATGGTTGCCTGGAAGAGATCGCTTCTAAATAAGGCCATAATTGTACCTTTAAATAATTTATGTTTTATTTTTTCTCTCATATGTATTTCTGGTGTACAATAAAGTAGATTTCATTCATTCATTCATTTCATTCATTTATTTCATTCATCCGTTAATTCATTAATTCCATCCTCGCCCGGCGACTTGCCGTTTTTAAGGTGCTGGAGAGCCATTCTAATCTCGCTCAAAGTGACGTCCGGGATATCATCGGAGTAGTGTCGGATAAGATTTGCTCTTGAATCGTTACTCACAATTGCGTGTGGCTCCAACGATGATGTGTACAGGTGCCCATAGAATCTCCCAATCTCACTCAAAATCTCTGGTGTCCTGAGACTTTTTCATGAGTACTTGCACAGCGATGGCAGCTCGTCGTCACGTGAATTAGAACTTTATTATATAAGACCCTAACCCTATGGCATGACTTATTTCATTATATCCTTAAACCCCCAAATCCTATGGCATGACACACTTCATTTTTCTTTTCTAGATACTGTGCAAATAAAATCACTATGGTGCTTCACCTTCGCCACACAAAGTAGGCCTCCTCAGTAGAGGACATTTCTTTTACCCTATTTCTCTCAGGGGCACGTTGAAATATACCATATAACAAGTTCTCTTTATAAGCGCGACATAGATAATATTTTCACCACGATTTTGATTTAAGGAATTACAATAGAAAGGAAACCTGGAGAATTTTGTTGACATTCAAATTGACTCTCTGGTAAAAAGTATTTATCTCAATGTATAAAATTAATTGCTCTCCGTTAGTCTCGCTAAAACACAAAAACAGCTCCACCGACTTTGATGAAATTTTTTGTGTGTGTTTTAATGGTTCCCTGGATGGTTTCGATTCACATTTAGATCCAGAAGATGGCGCTGTTGTCGAGATGCAGAAATCACCCGTGCGACACAGAGGCGGATTGCAAGTAATTATTAAAAATACGTTTGAGAAACAAAATTTCAATTTCATACTGCATTGCTACATCTTTGTTAAACTTTCTTCGCTTCACGATTTGACTAATAGAGAATGTCTAAAGGAATTACCACCTGTCCACCCCTAGTATCCTTATTGAATAGGAAAGAAAATTTATGAAAGAATAAATCCATAAATATTTCAGTTAAATTCATTTATTTTATATTGTTTCTTTCCTGGTATCTTACATACATACTCCATGTATTAATGAAAGTAATAAAAAAAAAAAAAGCAGTGTTAACTTTTTGATTCAACTTAGACTTTTAATTTGTATATGACTTTTTAATGAGGTGATCGCAGACATACTATGTCTTCAAATATATTGGTACAAAAATATATATTACAGTATAAATTATTTGAATTATGTGAATTCTGTTGAGGTTTTTTATAAAAAAGGTGACATACGAGCACACAGTCCACCTGACGGTAAGTGAATGCAGTAGACCATAGATTTCATCTATTCTCGCTGAAGAATCAAAATAAAGACGCGCTGTCACCCCTGACGACTAAGTGGAAATGTCTCGTTTCAAGTAAAAGGGTTTTCCGATTTTTCTACACTAACCATACGAGACACAGCAGCATTAAGGTGCTATTTCACGCTGGTGTTCTGTGAGAGCGTCGTCGTCTCTGTAAAGTCGATTCATTCGTGCTACAACCATAAAATAATTGCAGAGTGGCTCTACCAGTTGGAATCCTTACGTTAGATCCTTTTAAATTAATAAATAAATAACTTGGTATTATGTTCGTATTTTATTGAGGCTTGTTGGAGGCTAGTCACGTAAGCAAGGCACCTTTACATGGAGTTGAAATATTTTGTATTTCCTATGACATGAATTCACTTTTATTAAGGTCGCGTTCGGTACTGCTCAGTAGCGCAGTGACTATGTCTTTAGCTGCAGCGCTACGAGGCATGGGTTCTGGTTCCACACGGAAATGTACTATAAAAGGCTCCACAAACAATTATTCCAGGACTGGATCTTACTTAGTCCATATGTAAATTATGAATGTAAAATACCTCCATCTACAGAAGAAGTTTTTATGTAGGGGCAAGTTTTGAATCTCAGACTAACAAAAATTATAGATGGAGCGCTGCGTAACCATATAATTGAATCGTAGAGTGGATGTCGTAAGAGGTGGAGGAAACAAACCAGGAGATGGGCAGTAGTGCCTTCTTAATAACAATTTATAAATAAAAACTGCGGTTGCGAACCCGCCTGCCAAGCATGCCCACTATGGACAATATACACCTTATTAGAAAATCATGGGAGAAGGCTATGTTCAGCAGTGGACTTTTGATAGGTTGTAATGATAACGATATAACGGCTGCGTACAACGCGCAGAAATTGACTTAACCCTGCGCGTTTTGCGCTTCCCCTCCCCTCCCCCGTGCCACCTGCTGCTACGCTATTTTTGCCTCAATACGAACTGTCAATACGCTCTGCAATATTCCAAGCCAGGTCACAACTTCAATTCTGCGCGTAGTACGTTTAAGTTGACGCCGAAATAAAGCCAAATCCATGCACAACTTATTATAAGAACACAAAATCATGCACACATATTAAACAATGGTTTCAGGTGCATATGTGTGCGACCAGTGAATTTTACGGGCTTTGAAAGAAAGAAAAGAAGGTGTGTGTGTAGTGCGTGTCAAAGTTGAGCGGTTTCTACGTCATTTGACATGCACGTTGTGTTTTGTGTTTCTTTGTTGTTGAGTTTTAAATATAAAAGATGTGTAAATTCTTGTGGATTTACAATGTACATAAATATATTTACGTAAAGACGGTTTTTAACTGTTTAACTAAACCGCGATTTTTCTTTACGAGGATTAACGATCTACGTGGACTGGTAAAGAATGTCTGAAAGCTGTAATTGCACTTATTATGTTTTTAAAGGAAAGGCAATAAGAATATATAAATAAATGGGTGTCGTAAGAGGTGACAGAGAGAAACAAAACAGGGAGAGATAGCAGGTGCCTCCTGCTGTTCTCTCAGAAAAGTGATCAGCGTCTTCAGAAAATGAACCCGTTGGCCAAGTATGTCAAACAATGGCGAATATCCCTTATAACAAAGTTAAAGGAGATCCTATGTACAGCAGAGGACTAAAATAATGGATGGATAGAAATAAATAAATCAAAATATAGGTTTATAAGCAACACATTGGAAAACAAGTAATCGTTGGAAATAAATGAAAACTGCACTGCTAAGACTAGCAATGTAATCTATCCTTTAAGTGCCTATTTCGCTTTTGATAAAATTTACAGGCATATTAATTTTATTACTATATTCTGCAAACTCAATAAGAACTGCCAGGGACATTCAAACAGCCTAGAATGAACTGCTATACGAGACCAGAATGGCTGTATTCTGAATGACGAAGTTTCGAGTTTAAGGAGATGGAAGAATACTTTGAAAGTGTGTTTATGAGTGATGAGACGTCGTTTGAATTAAATGAAATAGAATTAAAAGAAAAGTTTTCGACCAAAAACCTAAAGGTTTTGTGCGTTCGTGGACTTGGAAAGGATGTGTTACAAACACTGAACCCATTTGGGTTGAGCGCTGGGTTGATACAGGCATTGAAGTATCTCTATGGGGACTCAGTGTGTCAGGATCAACGAGGCCTACTCGGACTGGTTTGGCATCCATAAAGGTGTCAGACAGAACTGTGTGGCTTCCCGTGGCTGTTCAACCTATTTATGGACATTTGTTTGGAAAGAGATACCCAATTTCAGCCATGGACGCAATAATTTGCATTTGTTAAAAAATACATCTTTTTATGGTTATTAATCGCGGTATTCATTTATCAAAAATTGCAACATGTTTGCACAAAAAAAGTACCGAAAAGATAAAATAAATTAGGTAAATCCGTAATTCATTAGTTTGGGATAAAATAAAAGTGTTGCCAATTACATATCTCGGTAAAAAAGTGATTCCCTTTTCGATCGATTTTTGGTGTATTAAATGCATGTATTTTTTCGATGATTATTATAATGTTAAGATAATTAAACAAGCAATTGCTAGTTGATTTACCATGAATTCTTTACATAACAAAAACGCTACTGCACAATTTAACTATTGAGCGGATTTATATTTGCCTGACGTGTTG